>JBCJKH010047218.1:0-36084 GCA_039877255.1 Loriculus beryllinus
GATCTTGAAGCGTAAGAGTTTCCCATGCATCTGGTTTACTCGCTACCAGACGATGAGGGATAAAGTTGCTTTGACTTTGGGAGATATTCTGAGAGGCCAAAGTAACCGCAGAGGCAAGATACATGCATGCACCAAGTGTTTTAGGGGGAGTCAAACACTTCAGTGATAAACAGCAGTCTATGGAAGCATTCTCTTTCCACTAAGGTGATACTCTAAATACTGCTGCTTGCCAGAAAAGGCTTAAAAAAAAACAAAACCAAAAAAACTGTAGCTATGAATGTACCAAGAGAAAAGCTGTTTTTTTTAGGTAGGGAAATAGAATGAACAATTCAACAATACACATGAAAAGCTTGCATCTTTCACTGACTTATTCACTTCACAACTACTGACAAGACTGATGTACATATTTCCGCACCTGCAACTGTAAAAGCAGATAAAATATTTAATATGTAATTTACAATGTATTTTACCAGCGTGGCATACAGGATGAACAGAATATATCAAAGTAGTTGACAGTTATAGGCTTGTGGAGGCCCTGCAAAAATATTACTTCAAATATCTGCTAATTTAAAAAAAATCAGTTTGCATTTTAGAAGTGATACAATTCAATCTACCACAAAATACAAAGAGCTGCAAAACGTATACCATTCCAACAACAACGTATATAAGTTATTAAATAATGATCTGATTTAAAAGAATATAAATGAAGCCTTTAAGTAGGTCTTTTCTACATGCATATTATTCCTCATTAAAGAAAAATATGTAAAAAGGCCATTGGTAATTGCTTTGTTAACCACTGTAGAAAATACCAATTCTCTGGTCACAGATGCCACTAGTTTAGCACTTAAGGTCTCTGCAGTGTTACATGTGATTACTTTTAAATACTGTTAATTCTATTACTCCATTGGTAAAGAACATGTGACTTGGAATATGGCAGTCTTCATATTGAGAGGGCAGTGATGCACAGTTTTATAATTATCCAGAAGAACAGCACCCTCCACTGCTCTGTACTTGTGGCTCATCATCAATAATCTGTACACCTCGCCTTGCTATTCCTGACTGGCTGGAGCCATTGCCTCTTGCTCTTTCATCCACTTGAGCAGTTTCTATCATTCCTGTAAAGGAAGAAATGTATTAGATGATATTCCACTGCATTTTGACTTTGAGATCTCAAGCCATCTGAGCTGCATGCATGAAGTTCAGCAAGACCAGTTCTCCTATTTATCATGTGGAAGTAAGTAGTTTTTAAAGTGATACTCTGGTATCACATAGCATAGCTGCAAGAACATACTTCAATCTTTTTCCTAAAGCAAACATCAGCAGTTCCTGTTGACTAGGAACACCTTAGAGGCTCAGATGCTCTAAAGCAAACCACTTCAAAAGCTAGATTTACCCACCCATATTAAAAACATCCTGTTACGAAAGAAAACAAGAAGCCCAATCCACATACCACCCCACAAGGTAAACCCTTAATCTACTCCTCAGACATTCAGGTGAAGTTTTGCTTAAACTCTTGTATCATAAGACAACGATCAATATGACAACTTCCTTGTATTACAACATTACCCTACACTGTGATTTTTACCATTTGCTTAGACTGCTGTGTAAAATTGGGATCACCACAACTTCCAAGTTTATGATTTGTAATTGACATAATTTGAGAAAATCCTTAAAAGAGACTGAAGCAGAGGGTTTGAAGCAGGCAATAGTGAAACCCAATCACATGAAGTTTGATTTGAGGTTACTATTTACAGAAGTGAAACAGCAGTTAGTGCCCCAACAAATGACAAAGACATTTTTGGAGTAAGGCATGAAATTGCAATATTGTATGTACCCCATACATCAAGCTCCCAGTGCAGTTACAGTACACAAGTAGCTTGAAGTAGACTCAGATGAAGTAAGTTCTTAAGAATAGTTTACATTAAAGTTCTTCTATATGGTTTAAAGCATTACAAAGCCTTGAGCATTATGTGAATGAGCTCTTTACCAGCAAACTAGATAATACCTACTTTTACAAAGGTCAAGGAACAGTTCTTCGATTCCTTTGTTCTGTTTAGCTGAAGTATGATAATGTTTTGCTCCAACAGATTCAGCATACCTGTAGGAAAAGATACAGAACTTGATTGTACTAAAAGGACTAAAACTTTAAGCTATTTCGCATGAAGCAAGGAGATGATCACAAAAGGTTTTATTCCAAGTTCAGAGTTAATCTACATGTACTGTAAAAAGGGAATTCTGTGGTTAAAACTGCCGTGATTGATGAAAAACACTAGATGAAATAAAGAAAAAAAATCATGTTTAGAAATGCATTTAAACTAAAAATGTTGACTTTAACCATGTACAACTCTCAAATGACGCTTTGATCAGTAAGGACATTCCAGGACTCTGATACAAACAGAACATTTAACACAGCAGCCAGCTAGGCACTGCCAGTTGTTGACAGCATCACAAGTTTATTACTCAAGCATAATTCTGCAATGACTGTTTCTGTGAGTAATTGGCGTGACTTACGTTTCTGCTTCTTGCACTGAAACATGTCTCTCTTTTTCCAAGTCTATTTTGTTACCTGTTGGAAACAATTCAATCTTTCAAGTCCTTGTACTCCAAAATTACCCAAAAGGAAGTAATCGGGTAATCACTGTACCCCATCATTTTCTTACAAGCTATCCCAGTAAAGATTAACTCTTACACAGGTCTCAATTTGGAACACAATTATATGATTTAAAAATCTGCTTTCACCAAAGCACTTACAGGCAATGAAAAGGAAGTTCTACTTCTGTAGAGAACAAGATAACTAAATAACTCCATATAAACCACCGATTCAGCCTCCTGCTTTTCTTTTGTAATTTATTAGCAGCTTATCCATGCTACAGAGATAGTTTTTGTAGGATATCCTTACATCTATCCTCCTGAAAGTATTTTAATCACTAAATATGATTTTAAATCTAAATCCAGTATTTCTGTTGCATTCTATTTGAGCTGAAATACCCAGGCTTTAAGATTCACTCTACTCCCCAAGCACCTGATCATGAAAGAGGACAAGCATCCAGCCTATGCCACTGAAAACAGTAGAAAACATGACATTTGAGTACCTACAAAACCCATCATACACATTTGAGGTTTATGTTTCTCTCTGTTGAACTACAATCTTCAGGTGTCTGTACCATGCACTTCTGACATGGTGTATCATTAAATACCTAATTATTTTAAAATTAACTCTTCAATTCCTCAATGTGATATACAGAAACTTCTAGCTCCAACTGAACTTTAAGTATCAATATAAACTTCACCCCTTCGCATGTACAAGCTGTCAAAGCAGTGTTTGGAAAATGCTATTAATTAAAAGAAACATTTCTGATTCAGTCATTAGACTCATGTTAAAAAAAAAAAGACTTACCTACTATACATAAACAGATTTCATTTCCCAACATTTTTCTTAATTCTTTAACCCAATTTTTTACCTGCAGAAACAATAGAAGTTCATTCTCACATGATATACATACTGCTAGCTTAGATATTGTGGAACTGACGAATTTCCTTCATTAATCATTTACTCTAAACTTGAAACAAATGTGTTTAGAGCAACACAGATGGACAAAATATTCTTTATACAGCTACACATGGCTCTTGTACAGCAGCTGAAATTAAGAGCAAATGACTTAAATAAAATGGCTCAATTACTCCAGAAATATAACTCACCACACTTATGTCAGACCCACTCCAAAGAACAAGTTCACTGCATTGACCACTTTAGGTCAGGCATGAGATCTTTTATCAACAGGCATTTACTGACAGATCACAAATGGTACTTTAAAGGAAGAGGTACCTGAACTGAGTAGCTCAGGTTAGATTATAACAGATGTTTGTCTTCCAAGAGAACAGATGGGACAAGAGTGTCAGGTGAGGCTAAGTTACTTCTTATCAATTCTATTGTCATGCTTTGAGGTTGTATGATCAGTACATTGACTTAGGGACTGTTATTTTAAGGGAATTTAATCATGACAAGAAGTGATCAAGAAACTAAAAATAGTTAGGATATACAATACAGGGGTCTGCAATAACTTCTGCCAATTAACCTTCCCTCCTTTTTTCCCCCCCAAGAACCACAGAATTTTATTAAGTGGGGCTCAGCATGAAAAGGTACATGTTGAAGCAGTACTCAAGTCATTGCAATTCTGCAGATGGAAGGCACGAGTTTAACTTTTAGCACAAGCACTTTACTTGCCCTGCATAACAATATTTGAATTACTTAAGCTGTTGCAGAGCTATAGCCTTGCACTACTTCTATCACTGCTAACCCAAGCCTTGCCCATACAACCACAATTTCCTAGTCCTCTGTACGGAAGCTCTACTAGTTTTGCCACAAGTTAACTGGAGACAAACTCACTTAGGAAACAGTGTCACCAGTTTCCAGCTGGAACATCTTACAGTAACAGCAGAGATTGGACACAAGGTTGGTAAAAACCTAACCTGCTCAGAATGATCAACTAATATTGCTATAATTAGCCATCAAATTTAAGGGTTTGATGAGGATTTGAAGTCCAAATACCTATTATCACTGAAAAAGTAATGTTCCCACAATCGTATTACAATTTCAGAGTTCAGATCTGAAAATGGTCATGTCAATATCTTTCAGTAATTTTGTTTATACAGTAGAGATCAGTACTGTGTACTATCACAACACTTCTAGTGTATGTTTGTAGCCTGTCACATTAGATGGGAGGTAACTCGCATCTAATTCTCTGGTGGCCTTTGAATAACCTTGCTAGAACTTCAGTAGACTGATAAAGTCAGGCTCCAAAAGAAGGCTAGTAAGACATACACTTCTACTAAATTCACAAATATAATATATATTGTTCTTGCTGAAAACAGAAGATTCCCATTTACACACACACATCACAGATTATCTTTCAGTTTACAACTCCCACAGAGATAAGAACTGCCCAGTACCTTTTGAAAAGAGTCTTCGTCTGTTACATCATATACTAGAATGGCACCATTAGAATCCCTGTAGTAGATTGGCCCCAATGCATGAAATCTTTCTTGACCAGCTGTATCCTGCATTTAATACACACTTGTTAGCATTTAAGACAAAGCAAACAATACTTTAAGAAACTCCAAATACTTGGAATTTTACTTTTATTAAGAAGTGCTTAACATTTGAGCTCTAATAAGCCCAAGTAATTTTTCAGGAAAACAGAGTATTTGCTAGGGGAGGGAAAATAGGAAAGTAAACATACCCATATTGCAAGATTTACTCTTTTCCCACCAATATTTAGCTTCTTTGTAAGAAAAGATGCCTGGAAAGCAAAACAGATGAGTTAAGTTTTACACAAAAATGCCTCATTTGACTTCAGATTAGCTTACTAATAAAAACATCTGAATCAATAAGAAACAGATTTCTAGATCAAAATACTCTGTAAACCAGAAGGCTGAGTCAACACTAAGCCAGTTAGTCATTTAACTACAGTTTGCCATGAGTTTATTCTAAATAAATTTGGCTTAAGCCAATCATTTACTACATCTTTTTACTGTTGTTTTGAATGATTTGGGGAGGATAAGAGTTGTGTGTAAAGACTGAATTCACAACACTGACAAGTCCAAGCCGACCTCAAAGCATTTCACAAGAGTGCACAAACTTTGGGTAGGAACCAGCCTAACTGGATTTTTGATTTGGCGGAATCAGACCAAGTAATTCACTATTAGTGAGCTACTAAACCAAACTAAAACAGCTTTTCACTAAAAGTCTCAGAACACTGGCATTCCGCACATATGCTTCTCTGTATCTATTCTGTTTGCTGAAGTGAGCCCACAACTCTCCCCAACTGTTTTGGGGAGTTTTTTAGGAGCTGTGGTGTGGTATGGGTCATGCTCACCCCCACTTCCCTCCCTCACCCCAACTGCTCATGAAGGCTCAGCAATATGCTTGTCAGCTAACATAAAAGCAAGCTGCAGGATAAGAAAAGCCCCAGAACAAGTGTTCATACTTCTCTAAGAGTTCTACATTACCATCTGAAAATGTTTTACATGACCAGAGCATATTATAAGGTTTGTCCAATTTCTGCAACCCAAGAGTATATCTGTCCTCCAAGCCTGCATAATCTACATTTTTAAACACCACCTCTGTTACCAAATGTGTAATTCAGCAGCTAAAGCGGGGCACAATTTAATACAAGTTTAACAGGCTAGAACAGGGTCTGAAGGAGTCAATGCATTTGGAACCTGCTCCCATTGTTCTGCAGACTAGCAGTAGCAGGTTATCATCATACAATTCAGTTGCCAAGGGTTTCTGACTTTTGCCTTAAATTATACTCAGTTTTCCTTTCAGCTTCACCTCAACTTGCATTTGGATACAGACAAGAGCTCAGGGTATTTTACCATTCATGCCAGATGACTTTGAGCTGGACTGTAACAGCTCAACGTGAGCTCTCTGTATCAGCACTGACCAGACATTGATCTAACTCATGTGCATGTAGCAAGTGTTACAGACCACATCAGCTGCTTGATCCAGCTTACTGCATAACTACACAAGCAACCAGTACACATATGTACTGGTAGTTCATTTTACATGGTAGTTTAATTTACACCAGCCTAAACTGCTATCAAAGTGCCTCTCTGGAGTGCAGCCTGTATTACAGTTAAAGTCATCCAACACTTAACTGCTGGAGTAGGTCCTGGTTTTCAGCTACTTCCCCAACATTAAGTCTAGCATCTGTATGACCTAAGGTGAGACAACTCACAAAATTTCTCTTTTCAAAGTAAATTGCATATTCCTCTAAAGCCTTCCATGAAGTCTGATAAACAGAACAAAGAGAAGGCAGACTAGAGGAACAAAAAACCCCTAAGCTTTCCAAAAGCAGACAGCAAAGAACTAATCATTATAGCCACTGTATTTGACATAACTAAAGCATTAATGCTACCCCTACAGTCTACAGTGAGGAGGCATAAGTCAGCTTCAGAAAAAAGCTCTAGAGAGCATGTTAAAAGTATTTAACACTCCAGACAACTCATAACAAACAGTTTAACAGCAAAGTTAACAAACTGATCTTACACATCAGGAAAGCTTTAGTTCTTTAATCAGTAACTCTGAGAAGTTTATGGCTTTCAGCTAGCTGTCCTTAAGGATTATCTGATCAGTGCCTAGTCTTCATATCATAATTTGTTCTACTACACCACAGTTTAAAAGCCAAAAGCTTAGAGGTGACTTCAGAAGTTTTGATCCATCAGCTCTTGGGCCATATTAAAAGAAGATATGGCTAGACACAATGAATCCAGCTTACCTAACACTGCTGTACTGCACTACTTGATATTCTACTGTGAATCTCGAACAAAAAACTTTTTTGAGCACTGTTTGCTTCTGTCGCAACACTGACAATCAAATCTGTTCAGTTGATATGAATTTCACCTAAGTGACCAAAAATCACATTTCTGGACCAAAAGGCAGAAAAATCCTTCACAGGAACAGAGTTTATATTAAAAAAAAAAAAAAAACAAACCACACAGAGCTTCATATCCATAATGTTACATCATCATGGCTTTAGACATTAGCTCAATTAATATCACAAATATCTATGGGAATAAGCCTACTTTAATATTTGCTCTGTCAGATAAAGGTAAGTATCACCAGTCCTTTGGGTCATCACAGCCTTTGATAGCAATACTGTCTTTTTAGCATGAAGTATTTCCTTTGCTAATTTCCTTCTAATACCCAAGTATTAGAAGACTCGTACATTCAAGTAAGGCTTTTTAGTATCTTCTGAATAAAACAAAAAGCAAAACCAAAAAGACTAGAGCAAGAGTATTTAGCACTGGGCTATTGTACTTGCTCTTTGTATTAAAACTTGATGAATTTGTATCAATTGAGTTTTAGTCTGAAGTCTTAGACCCTTAACCAAAACGAGGAGTGACTATCCTGTATCAGTTAACCAGATTACAAGCAAGCCTGTCTAAAAACGTTTGCCAGACAACAGGATTGGAACCCAGTTTGAAGTAGTCATGGTTAGTAATGAACAGAAGGCTTTGTGAACACATTGCAAGAAACAGTCAATACAACATTACAGATTAAATGTTTCATTCTTCTTTACTGTGTTAATATACTTGAACACTGTCAGCAGATTCTGTTCTTGAATTAATAGGTATGGGCAAGTTTGTTGTATTTACCATCAGTAAAGTGGGTTTTACAGCCACAGTAACAAACAACCTAATATTTACCTGCCAACATCCCCCTCCCCCAACTTCCTTTTGTCTCACAGAAGAGCAAGGTTACCACTACTTCACTTACTGTAAAGTTAGAAACGAAAAAATAATCAGGTGGACTGATAACTCTGATTGAATAGCCAGTTCACCTGACCATTCAATCCAAATAACTGAATCAGGCAAACTGATTGAAACCACTGGGGAGGAACCCAAAATGGAAGGAAAAGTCACTGCTGTCTAGGGATGGCTTAGGAGCTAGTTTGGAAAAAAGTCAGCTGCCAAGAAGTCAAAGCCTTTGAAATCCAGAAAGCCTAGACAGCATTAGGTAATTACATATAGAAGAAGATTCAACCTATTTTCTAATCTCCCAAGAATTTACTAAATTGCGTGCTTGCAGACTGAAGTCCAAGTTGTATCTTGACTTACAATCAGTAAGTCATAAATAAAATTCCATATTATTTTCATTACTATGACAATTCATTTCTGCTAGGACTTTCAAAACCCCACAAATATACAAGACCACAGTTAATTCAAAGGTAAGTAAACTCAAACAGCTCTCTGAAGCAGGGTACTAATTTTGGTATTTGGCTCTAGTGTCTTATGACTGGTCTAAAGACTACTTATGCAGTTAAGAGAAAAGGATAATACAATTATAAGAGCTAAAATTCCATTGTCTTCATGTGCCTATAGAAAGATTTTTATTTATTTATTTTAATTTTTTCTTCTAAGAGCTCGGTTTCACATGTCCATCAGGCCCTGTCAGGAGCTGATAAAGGGGCCAAAGTAGAACATAAAGAAGACCCATCTGGTAAAGATTCTCTTGAAAGTCACTAAATAAAAGCAGGTGTATGTCACCAGTCCCTTGACTGCTTCATCTGCAGCAGAGGCAACCAAGGCATACAAACACTGCATACAGCACTCAACTCCTTGCATTGTCATCCCCTTGCTCCCAGCCCCAGTTCTCTTGAACAGTAAGACAGCTATTCCAGGTTATGCAAGTCCATCACAGCAATCAGGATCCATATACCATCTGCAGGTCTCTTGGGTTGGATATTTCACAGCCCACCACACAGAAGCTCTATTTATCTTAAATAATTAACAAAGTGTATACCAAAATAAAAAAAAAGTGCCAGTAGGTTTATTGGAGCAATTCCAGCATATTCATTTCATACTAATTTATAGCTCAGAATTATTTTATCAAGACAAGAGCACTGGTCTCAATATTTCTGTCAACAGGAACCAATTTTAACTGTCTCATCAGATCTGAAAACACATTAATGAATTACATTAATTGCCTGCATGAACCCCTACCTTTTCTGCGTCAGTTTGTTCACATTATTCTAGATAAAAGTCAGCTTATGTGAATCGGTAGCTACCTTAATTTTAATTTCAATACACAGGTCATCAATATCTAAGCACATGACTTGATGCTAACATACTTAAAGCAACACATTCCAACAGCCTCCTAACCTCAAAGGAAGCTCCAGCTCACCATTTCCTTCTAGCTAGCATTTAGGGAAGGGGGACACAGAGAAAAGAAACAGCTCTCTTTCACTAAAAGCCATCTGTAACCAGCACAGAAAGAAACTCTCCTATTTGGTGAGTTTCACAAGTACACATGTTAACTTCACAACAGAATAATACATAAGTGTTAGAATTCAGATATGAAAGTACAGATACACATTAAAGATACACACTGACCAATTTAAAGACTTCTTGTGCTCACCCCCATCACTGGGCTCACACTGCAGGAAGCACCAGCCAACATCATTAAATAAAAGTTTCCAGAAGGCTATGCTCTCACCACCCTTTTTGTTGTGGTCATACTGGAATTAAGCACTATGCAATAGTTTCTCTTATTCTAAAGAAGAGAACACTGTATATGGAGAACCTCTTTTCTCAATATTTAGTGATCTTTTCATACGATTCATCACCATGGCTCCTTTGCTGAATCAGAAGCTAAGTATTTATCTAATTTTGGCTTTATTGGAACAAAATAATTTGGTGCAGAACTCTGAATTGATGCTGTGAAACAAAACCATCTTATCAGAGTAAAAATTTTAAGAAAAAAGGATGTTTTGCAAAAATATCACTTCACTGTTTAAAAAAATAAGATAAGGAGAAACTAGGGTATCTGAAAAACAACTGTTTCAGTTTGCTAGTGAAAGAACTTAGTTCAACTTTTTTCTGGAACTGTAAGATGTAGGAAAACAAGAATAATTAAGATATTTCACAACTCTATGTTATGTAAGGCAAGATTCAACAGCAACTGACACTATTTTACAATCAATAAGAAGTGTATGTGGTTAAGGAGGCCAAGCATAAAAAAAGCAAATGAGCTGAGAAACTCAGTGCAGTCACTTAAAAGATACAGGTAGCAACGAGAATCCTAATCACAGTGGAGAACCAAAATTTCTGTATCAGGTGTGGGCATGTGCCTCTACTCCTCTACAAGCACAAGCACATGCACCCCTCTCCAGAGAGTCAAAACCAAAAGCTTTACAGCCACAAGATGTAGAGATGTTTTCCTGTCAGCAATTTGGAGACACTTAAAGGTCTGTTTTCTGACATCTGTGACCTGAGACTGTATTCCAATTTTAGATTTTCCACTACAGATTTAAAGAACATGATTAACAAAAACAAACAACCTCCCCAAAAAGGCACACAAAAACACTCACAAACTACAGACTTGCATTAACATGACAAACTACTCAGCTCTTCTCCTTTTATAAGGAATAAGAGAATTCAGCCATACCAAATCATTTTTATGGCCTTTAAGCAACTGCTTGCTCCATGCTACACTTCAGCTGCAACTGTAATTCCTATGGGCTATCAGTCATTTCTATAGCATAACAAATATGAGTTACCTCTATGGCAATCAGAGCTACAATCAACTTTCCATAAATGCCACACCATGGCTTATAATCCTATGAACAGATTCATCCAACAGTGAAGTATGAACACAGGGTAACAAAGCTTTAAAACATGTAAATTTTTTAGTATGCATTTATGAAACAGTCACTGTATTGTTTCTAGCACATCTCTAATGTTCCTTTGCTTTTTAAGGGAAAGTTTCACTATTAAATACCCATGAGTTTCCCCAAGTATACAGGAGTAGCACACAACTATCCTAAGGCTCTCTTTTGGCATTACCTACTATTTATGCTCCACTTCACAGATCCTCACAAGTGTTCACACACCACTAGTGGCCCACCTGGTGGCAGGCCTTACTTCTTTATTTACAAAACGAAAAGGTATGAAGAGCAGTAAACATTATAGAGCTAAAACCACACTTTCATAGACATACAACTGCTAAGCAAGATGCTGTGCAACTGGTGTAACTACAAAAAAAGCAGAGACATCCTGAAAGACTTAAACTTCACACTGTAGGTTGTATGTTAAAACATGTTTTCTGAGACCATGTACAATATAAGCATTTTATTCTGTACCATGGCATACACACCATTCAGCACTAGTAGGTAATGAAAAAACATTACTTTCAAGCAGACACCCGGCCACATTTTTAGGTCTTTATAAATTAGCAGACTGAAAATCAGGCCAAATTCGTGGAGCTAATGTGACAAGCAAGCCTTAAGAATCCTTTCTGTTATTAGATCATAAGCCCTAATCTCATAACCCATTTTGTAAAAGCTGCTCTCTTTAAACAGTAATACTTAGGTAGCCCAAGTACTCAGATCCGAGAACATGAAGAACACTGTAATTAGCAGAAACGCAGCACATATGAAGCACTTAGTCATCAGTCCTATAAGAATGACTACAATAACACTACTTTCATATCATACTTCCCAATATTCAAATGAGGACATTCACGTACATAACTGGAAATAAACCCGAGCAGTTAGCATTAAGAACAGAAACACGGCTTTCAAGTATCGAAAGCTTAAGTTTAAGGAGTAAACAGCACCAGGAAATTTGCTTCCAGCAAACTCGGCAGGGGACAGCCACCATTTAAAGCGCAGCAGTGATCACTCCGTCCACGGTTAAGCGGTAAACAAGACAGCAAACACCGAAATCCTAGTGCGTGTTTACGGACCAACCGTCCCCAGGCACTAGGGCGGAAGGGGCAGGCCGGTGAGCGTCAAACACAGCGACGTAGGGGCGGCTGGCACCGGCCAGCAGCCTAGAAGGTGCGCAGGGCAAGAGAAGAAAAGCAATGAGTTCCTCCCAACCCCCCCCCCCCTTGCCTCCAGCCGGTAGCTATGGGCCGGGGCCCCCCGCTCGTCCCAGCGCGGCCCGCACCTGCAAGGTGGTGATGTGCTTGTCGTTGAACTTGTTCTCGCAGTAGCGCAGCACCAGGGAGGTTTTCCCCACGCAGCCCTCCCCGAGCAGCACCACCTTGAAGGAGAAGCTACGGCCCCCGGCCGCCGCGCCGGCCCCTGCCGCCATCCGCGCCCCGCCGCCCAGTCCAGCCGGGCCGCCGCCGCCTCACATCAACGGTCCGCACCGCCGCCCACCGGGACGGGGAACCCGCGACGGAACAGGAGGGCCCGATGGACGGGAGCGAGATAAGGAGCGATGGAAGGGAACCGCCGAACCCCGGGGAAGGCGGCGGAGGAAGAAGAACACCTAGAACCACAACGGTGCCCCCAACCGACGGGCCCGCTCCCCCTAATGGCGTCTTCTTCCTCCTACGTCACGCGACGCCCGGTCACGCGCACCGCCCCGGCCGCCAATGGAAAGGGCGGATGCGACGGCGGCGAAAGGCCCCGCCCAAGGGCTGCGGAGCAGGGGGAGAGGGGCGGGGCCTCCGACAGAGCGAGGCGGAGCAGGGCGGTGGCAGCTCCTCCTCCTCCTCCTCCTCCTCCTCCTCCTCCTCCTCCTCCTCCGGCGGCCCCGGTGGGCTCGGTTTGTTTTTGGGGTGCTGCGCGGGTGCTTGCACGGCGGCGGGAGCAGCGGTGCGAGTCAGTGTACGTGCCTGATGGCAGCTCTGCGGGCGGCGGCCTCCTCGCTGGAGGGGCAGGCCGTCCGGCGCGGACGCGGCGGGTGAATCACCTCCCGGCAGCGGCTGGATTTTTCCATTGCCAATAAAGGGCAGCCGGAGCGGCGGCTGAGGCCGAGGCAGCTGCTGGCAGAGGCCGGGCTGGGTGCGGGGAGCTGGTCTTCAGGCCTGGCCCCAGGAAACGCCCTGAGGGGAGCGATGAGCGGAGCGCCGGGGGAGGAACGCCGCAAGCCTGAGCGGGACACACAGCTGTGCCATACTATACAGTAACTGGACAGTTTGGGTTGGAAGGGACCTTAAAGCTCATCCAGTTCCAATTCCCTGCAGTGGCAGGGACACCTTCCACTAGACCAGGTTGCTGCAAGCCCCTTCCAACCTGGCCTTGAACACTGCCAGGGATGGGGCAGCCACAACTTCTCTGGGCACCCTGTGCCAGTGCATCAGCACCCTCACAGGGAAGAATTCCTTGCTAATATCTAATATAAATCCTGTTGGTAGAGACAGAAACCCATGCAAGATTTACAGGTGCACATGAATTTGCTTTTAGATGTCATATTGAGGCTTTCTAATGCAACAAATATATCTACCAAACATCTCCCTGTGAGCAGAGGCCAAAGCCTCTAAAAGCAGATTATAAACGTAACAAGCACAGGATTTGTTCCGGTTTCAGTGGTCCTATTCATGTGAGCTAAGTTATATGAGTCTCTAAATGTTTGCAAAAAACCTAGCCCATGATTAAGAGCTTAAAAACAGAGATGTGGGAGCAGGTGATGAATAAAGCACAAGAAAAATGCTCTGTTGTGTTCCATGACTATAAGGGTCTAGTAGTGTTTCTTTCATTCAAGAGCTAGATAATTGCCTTGTAAAAATGGATATCGTTCCTTAGTTAAAAGCAATCCTCACAAACCAATCCAAAGTGCTGCAGCTTAACTTCTCTCTACGGATCATTTAGTGGTAAGAAAAATACTGCTCATGGAAAAGCACCACAGTGCAATTTCCTTCTTTATCTTGTCAAAGAGTATTAATGCTCTGTTGTGTGAGAAAGAGTAGAGGAAAGTACAGAGAACAAAGATCAAATTTCCTGAAGAAAGAAGCCTCATTACTGGATAGTGTTATGTTCACATACAAAGTGGATTGGTTTTGTTTTCTCAAGACATAAATAAAGTAAATCTTTCTATTTTATCCAAGTCTAAATAAAGGGAATAGGACAAGGGAGAAAAAAAAAAAAACAACAAACAAAAACCACAATGCTAACACAGTCGTCAGGAGTATCTTCTGTTTAAATAAATTCCCAGTTTTATTAGCACATAGGGGGTTTCAGCAAGTTACTGTGAAACTGTCTTGCTGGAAAGCAATGCTTGCTTCTCCCAGTCATGCCTTCTGTGTACAGGCAGTAAAAGTGACTGGCATGTTAGTTATTCTTCTTTCAGGCTGAATGGAAGGAGAAGGTAAGATCAGGCTCAGATTAAGGTTGCCAGAGACAATGGAAATCATTACTCATGAGGAGGAGGTGCTTGCAGGGCCCAGCAGGTTGAGGCTTTCCTGGATAGCTGGTGACAAGTGCATGTGCTGAGACACAGGGCTGTATAGAAGGAAGTCTTGAAAACTGCTAGCAAAACAACTTCCTGTTCTTGTAGCTTGTTACTATTTTCAACAAAAGCAGGTTCTGTACCTATCTTCCAGAGAGAAAAAAGCTGAAGAGAAAAGGGAACAGGAGAAACACCCTCTATGAAGTCCATATGCCAAATGCACCTGTAAACTCTGTTTTCCTAACAGAGAGCACAGCACAGTGTAAGGCACCAACTGAGGCTCATTGAGCAGACTGTTTCTCCAAGGACCCTCTGCTGTGGTGCAGTCAGAGGATGCATCCTCCCACTGACAGTTGGCTACTGTAACTGCTGTATTCCATCATTTCTGTTTTCCTCTCTCTCACTGTGATTACTGTGATTACTGTTTTGTTGTATGAGAAGTCCTGTGCCTTCCAAAACTTCAGCTGCCAATACGAAATGAAATTAAAAGGCCTGTCTGTCTGAGAACAGAAAATTCTGCCAGAGCTACCTGAAGTATCGCATTTCACTGTAATCTGATACCTATGACTTATTAAAATCTGCAGGTTTAACCATCTGTGGAAGATATCAAGTTACTTTATTTTAATAGTGTTTACTTAATTTGCAAAGTGTGGGTTTTATTTCAGCGTATTTGAGAAGATGAAACCTCTTTCAGTTAACTTTGTGTGCTTCCTCTTTTTACATAGATTCCTAAAAATACTTTTACAGACCTCCTGTTTTAAATACGTTGCTGATGGTATCTGCATGAAAAATGCCTTTTGAGGCATATTTTCTATTTCACAAATAAACTACAATACCCTATATGTTATTACACCAAACCAAATTCTGCCATTGTATCCATTGCCATTACTTTTTATCATTCTTGGTAAGACTCTACTCCAGCTTTTTACTTCACAGGCAGCATCATCTCTGAAAGTGAAAATCATATGCTTCTTTCAGCTTGCATTATGAGGTGTCCTTATAAAAGTATGAGATGTTTTAATTCCACTGTAAACTTAAATGCTTGTAGTAGCTGTATGGAGGAGATACCCTAGTTGGTCAGACCTACAACTTGAACACTTCCTGTGCCATTGGCAACAAACAACTGATTTCTAGGATAATTGCAAGTTTCCTGTAAATTATAAAGGTGGCAGTTGTTTTGCAGATAATGTCACTCTTGTATTTGCATTTTTTCCCTTGGAATGTAGTTCTGAGTGTAATATTGTGTTAGTACAATGCTTTGATTTTGTCAGATTTACTCGGAAAAGAAAGATAGAATGAAATTTCAACCAAATAGTGTATAGTTGTATAAGATCAAATGATTCCTTGAAACTGCATAGATGTCCATAAAAGCAAGAAATCAGGAAAATCAAAAAACAAACAAAAAACAATCAAATAAACAAAAAAAATCAAACAAACAAAAAGAAAAAAACCTGCACAAAAAATAACAACAGCAAGAACAAAACCCCAAAACACTTAAAATAAAGTTAGCAATACTGACTCAGTTCTGTCAAGAAAGAGAGAGGCTCAGAATGAAATGTGTGCATTTGCCCTTCTGACGTGACTGATAAAAACATCTGTCTAGACAGAGAGACAGTGAACACTGTTCTGTCAAATGGTAATCACAGGTAACATCAACCTATCAATCAAAAATAACAGCATCTAGGGTGAGATCACTACTTTGGGTTATGTATGATAATTCAGTAAGCACGTGAAGGAAATTCAATGTGCAAAGATGCAGTTTCCTCCAAAAATAAAAATGATTTTTCATGTTCTGAAAATGAAGAATAAAGATGAAGAGCAAAGCATGTGAACCTGGAAAGAACAATTAATTTAAGAACCTTGACCCAGAGGGACTTTTCTGAACATGCTTTACCTACTCATCGCTGAGAACCTCCATGTACCTGTGGGGATGTTCTTGACAGGTTCAGTAATGTCCTTAGAGGCTTTAATGTGGCATGAAGTTTGTTTTTAATTTGTAGAAACAAGTAAACCGTAGAATCTGATTCCGAGCTAGGAATCAGTGCCAGCAAGGGAGAACTGATATTTTTTGTTTTCAAGAAAAAGGTGGTTATTTTATAAAAGTTTAGTTCTCTGTGTTGAAAAGGAATTGTAAATGTCATCGCCCTTGGCATAAGTAGTTTTAAACCCTTTGCCACTTCAGATTATCTTTTTCATGCATTCACAGCAGCACAGATGGCAATGCCAAATACCATCCCCATGGGATCCTGATAGATCCACTCACTGACAAGCAGCATCCTGGACACGTGCTGGGAACAGCAAGCAGCATGCTGCTTCACCATTCATTTCTCCCCTGCTCTTGGCACTTTCCCTTGCAGGAACAAAGGCTGTGCTCCAGCTCTAAGTATTCTGTTCATTGTTTCTTCTCCTGCTGTCCCCGAAATGAACATCCTTCGAACTCTTTAGCAAAGGAACACTGGGGTGAAAGCAAGAGCAAATCTTGATGACAAGGTGGAGCAATCAGCATGCTTAGAGTAAGCTCAGAGAAAGATGCTGGAGACCTGAAGGGGGGGGTGTGGGGAGGGGGGAGGGAAGAGGGGAAGAAAAAAGGAAGGACTCAAAAGTAGTCAAGTAAATGGTTTATTACTTTATTGCAATTCTGCTATTCCCTAGGAAAAGAAGGAAAGGAGAGGGAATAATGATCTGGGCTAAGAATGAGGAGGAAGTAAAACCCCCTCATTTTCTCCCCCCTCTCTCTTTTACCTTCTTGCTTTCCTAGTCATACCTACAGTTTTTCTCCAGGTGCCTCAGTTTCGGCAAATTTGGCCATTATCTTGCATGCTTCACTGATTAGTGTGTGTTTTTGAAGCCATCCATCTAAGTGTCTGCAGTTCTTTCTGCATTAATAATTAAGCTGTAACAATAATAATCATGTGTTCTCTGACATTACTCAAAATTATGAGTGGATGTGTTTTATTTATTATAGGAAATACATATTATGAAATATGTATGATCTTCCAGGGGAGATCATTCCAGTGGCTGATTGTTCTCATCGTGAAAATTTTGCCTCTGGTGTCCGGCCAGAATCTCCCAGGAGTAACTTGGGCCCATTGCTCCTTGTTTTTTCTGTGTGACTGCTTATGAAAAGGGAGTCTCTGTCTTCTTTGAAGCCGCCCTTTAAATAGCAGTATTGCATGGAAACTGCACAGAATCTCAAAGCAACAAAGAGGAGACAAATGATGGTGTAACTCCTTTCAGCATTAATTCATGATCCCACTCTTCAGCCCTGAGTGGGGGCCCTGCTCTGGGAGGTTTGGCTGCTGGGGCACAGAGCCAGCGTAGAGCACTGTGGTAGCAGCACTTTTATTCTGGGTAGAGGCACCAGAAGACATGCAATATGAATTGTTAGGTCCTCGGCTGCTATGAGTGCAAGGTTTGGGCTTTGTGTAGAGCACACAGCATGAGGCAATCCTGAAGT
This sequence comes from Loriculus beryllinus, assembly GCA_039877255.1. Lineage (NCBI taxonomy): Eukaryota > Metazoa > Chordata > Aves > Psittaciformes > Psittacidae > Loriculus > Loriculus beryllinus. The sequence continues at coordinate 18,143 of JBCJKH010047218.1, forward strand.
GCTGGACTTCAGGCTTAAAAAGGATCATGCCGCTGGAGATGCTTTTCTAGGCATCAGGGACATTAACCAGGGCAGACAAAGGACACTAACAGTTAGTAGAATCATAGTTTGGGTTTAGAATCATAGAACAGTTTGGGTTGGAAAGGACCTTAAGATCATCCAGTTCCAACCCACCTGCCATAAATAGTTTGGGTTGGAAGTGACATTTAAAAGTCATTTAGTCCAGCCCTCTTGCAATGAGCAGGGACACCTTCAGCTAGATCAGGTTGCTCAGAACAGAGAGGGAAAAAAGAGAGGGAAGACAGGGGAAGTAGAAATAAATTAGTAGTAGTTTAAGATAATGACAGGCAGAATATGGGCAGGGCAGCCAAAAAGGAGGCAGTAAACTCAAGTGCCTATAAAGTCAATAGGATTTAGGGTGTCATAGTTACAAAAGCCAATACCTCCCTTCCCCCAAAGTCTGTTTAATAGATACATGCTATCACAATTTTAAGAATGTAAGTGTACAAAGAAAGCAGAAGTGCTCATTTTTAGCACAAACTGGCAGACCAAGGAAATTCCAGAGGAAGTCCGAACTGGTAAGATTATGTCAAAATTAAAAAGGTAAAAGTAGGACCAATACAATCACAAACCACCCAAACTACATCAGTCCTGGTAAGCCTTGTTTAAACAATCATGACAGTACTTCCTGGGGTGTATGAAGGATGAAACTTTCTACCCAATTAACTTGGTGCTGCGTGGTGCAGCAGAAGATGAGGAAGTCAGGGGCACCATAGGTTCCCTCTGACAGAAAGTGATGTGCAAGCTGATCTCCAGTGATACCCTGCAGCATGCTGACTGTGAGTCAGTCATGGTTGTAATAATAGAAGAAAGGTTTTGTATTTACTGGTTGATCAGCCACTAAATTTTCCAAGATGCCCTATAGTGGGAATAAGAACATGGCAAGGAAGTGTGGGTGCTAACAGAGTTCCTCAAGGATATCCTAAAATGCACCTAGTTCAGTGCTGCTGAGCTGCAGTTAAGCAGTGATAATTGCATGAGTAAGGAAAGAAAAGAGCTTCTTTGAGCAAAACCAATCTGCTCTGGATCATGGAAAGTTTACTTAATCCACTATGTATCTTCCTCCAAATCATCATCTGTATAACAGCAACCAACCTGTTTGCAGTCCAGCTCTTTGGTAATGATAATTGCCTGTTGCACATAGGTCTGTACAGCACACTGTACACACAGGCCTTGATACACCCAACCTCACTGTGCCATTTATACCTTCAGCTTTGGGGAGGAGCAGATGATGACACGAAGAAAAGTAATTACACAAAAGAATGGCTAGCAATTAAATGAAATATTTGGATAGTATGTGTACCAGTCAACAAAGACTAATGGAAAAATAGGTCTCATAGAGAAACCTGAGATGAAATTACAGGCTTTATTGTTATAAGGTAATGTCATAGCTGTACTAATTTTTTAAGGTGGTTGACTTAGCACTGCAGGTTAATGATCAGGAAAAAAGTGCTTTATAATGCAATAAAGCACAGATTCGGTGCATCAAGAACTGGATGAGTGCTTCAAAGTATTTGTTGGTGACAATCCTCTTCGAAAACTGATGTTTCCTTTGGAGCTTCTTGGGTTTCCTGAATGGCCTGGAAAGTAAATATAAAATCAGTGCTAATCAAACTTCACTTGATGTGTCATTGTCAATGTGATAAACTATGATAAGATTAAGGCAGCTAGCAACAAGTGTATGAAAAGCTATCTCCTGAAAAGTAGGAACATTGTAAAGTATATATAGGAGAGAGCTCTTAGGCAGTACAAAAAATATGAGAGTCAAAAACCTAACAAGTAAATCAGTACATGACTGCAGCAGAAGGGTGGAGATAATTCCTGGATATGAAATAATGAAGTACCAAAGAGATGATTTTATCTCAGTGTATACAACTGATAAAACTGATATTAAAATTTGGCACAGAGTTTTAAAACAAGGCAGAGAGCAGGGAAGAGCTCCCTTTGGTCAGTTCATCAATACTGTAGCAGGGACAGACACAAGGAAAGAACTAATAGCAGGAATCCAAAGCCAAATGCATTGATGGGGAGCTTGATGGCATGACTTTGGCCAGGTACAGATTGTATTTCAGGCAGTCAGCAGGCCCAGTTCACAGGATATTGACCACTGCTACCAGCTCTGACACTAAATAATAATTTTAAAGTAATTTACTTTATTTTTAGTATTGTATTAATTGTATTTATTGCTGAACAAGGCCAGTCAGAATTGTGAATGGTCCAGATGGGACTCACATCTCACTAAAATGTAGTGCATTCATCTCAGACTTTTAAAATTTGAAGAAAAACTTGCATTCTAAACATATACTTCATGGGAATGAGTGAAGCAATCCTAGGACCACATTGTACCGTTTAAATTGAAGCAATTTATCTTGAAGTAACCTTCAGAACAAGGGGGGGGGGGGAATTAGAAGGCATTCTTAATAATATCATTCTGTTCCTGCCATTGCTTAAAATACACTAACATTATAGATGTTTTCATTTACAAAGTGTTCCTTAAAGTGCTTTGCAGTACAGATACTGGCAATGAGCAAGTAAACAAATAAGCATCAACTCAGTTACCACTTCTCTTCAGTCCTGCATTTTGAAATGTTGTTGAGACTATATAATATATATAATACATATTTTATATATATAGTTGAGAAATTGCATATATATATAAAATATGTATTTATATATATGTTGTTGAGAATATATACATATATATAATAAACAGCAAGTGACAGGACACCAGGATTATCATGTAAACTTCTAAAGCAACTGCTTTCATTTCTACTGACTGAAAAAGTAAAATAGCATCAACCAGCCTATTCCTTTCCCTCAACATTTCTTCCCTTAGAAATTTCTAATCTGTAGCCAGTTCTTCTATTAATTACACTGAGAAATGCAGTTTCAAGAGTCACACTGCCACAATGGGAAAAAGAGTATAGTTTATCAAGGGCAATTGCATATTACTGTCAGAAGAATGCATCCCATAAAAACGATCATCATCTTCCTGCTTTGACAAGTGATTTTCTTTTAAAATGCAAACTCTCCTGTTGCTAGAACTGGAGAGCTGCGCTGATAGAAATATTGGTCTAGTTTCTGTCTAGAAAAATGCTTAAGTACGACTCCTGCCTGCCTCCAAACCTGAAGCAGCTGATGCTCCAGAGTAGTATGAAGTGTTGGGGGGTTACCTCTGCCATTTCAGTTCTGCAGGGAACAGCAAACATCCCGTGCTATGTGAGGAGATGCTTAAAATGAGTGTTCCTGCTGTGTTCCAGGTTGCCAGTTAGATTCAGAGTACGTTTTTGAGAAGCGTGTTGTAACAAGCAGCAGCAGTGATGTATTTCTGGCCAAAATCCTCCACCTGCCCGTGAATGAGAGCACTACACCAGGTTGCTGTTGCACTGTACTCAAGAGGAGGCTGTCTGCCAGCATGGGGTTAGACAGCCTCTGGAGAGTAGGCACAGCCGAGTATATGCATTGTGTGCATAGTTGTATGAGGATATACATATGTATATGTAATTTCCTGTTATAAGTATGTATATTGTGTATATAAAAAGTGAGATTAAGGGTAAGATGAAGGTAAATTCATAATAAATTAAATAACAACATAATAAATTAAATAAATTAATAACAACATAATAAATTAAATAACAACAAACGTGTCTTCAAGAGGGATCCCCTTTGGAAAGCCATTATTTCTATCAGACAGTTTCTTAGTATATAGTAAAAAACATCCCCTGTGGCGGGTTTGCACATCCAGCCGCTGTACAGCAAGATGTCCTTCAGGTGCTGCTTCCTGCACCTTCCCTGCTGCAGCAGCTTGCGGTTCAGTGGCTTCATCCCGGCAGGACATGGGGAGAGACGCGTCCCCGGAGAGGGGTGCGGGGGCTGCAGTGGGCACCAGCCTGCTGTGCTGTGGCTGTCACCCATGCAGGGTGGTCCTCTGCTGGGTGCGTGCCTGAGGCTGCACCCCCACCTGCAGACGTGGGCTTTAAAGACTCTTCAGGCCTGAAATTCAAGCCAAAGGCAGCGGTCCTTAGTGTTGGAGATATGAAGTATGTCATTACCTGCAGTGAAGATGGAGTCACAGATGAATGGTATGGGATTGTCATGGTTTGGGTTTTATGTTTTATTTTAACCCTATAGTAATAGCCTTCACACCATTAGTACAAAACATCTTTCAACACAGGTCTTGGACCTCAACCCAGTTTGCTTAACACAGCTTTCTGAGGACAAAGCATGTCTTTCTTTTTCTGGTAAACTGCACAGTTTGAAATGTATTCTGAAGCAAAACTTTTAAGACTTTGTAGCTCATGGGAATTTCACAATGAACCTCCAAACAGACCCTGTGAATGAGCACTTCTGGAAGACCTGTGCTCCATAGTCTGTAGATAATCCTGCTGGCATTGTACCATTAGGACATGTAGTTTGGTGATGAGTTTATACAGAAGCTTGAGGTGGCAGTTAGCTATCATTAAGCATCTGACCATTAGCATCATTACCAGTGGAAAGCTTCCCTTTATATTGCTTCATCATGTACTTTTCTTTCCCCACACAATTTGTTTTTCTGACCCTTATACTTCTGTGCAAGCATAATTCTTCAAGTTTGTGATGGACACAAGTTTAAAAAGACAAACATAAAGCAAATACACAACAGCATTTGCCAGACTTAGTGAGGATTTATGCAAATATCCCATGAGTTGTGGCACTATAAATCTTGGGTTAAAAAGGGAGGAATCATCTTAATTTGAGGCTATCAGGTGACCTATGAGGTGCAGGAAACATGATGACTCAGGGACTGTGGTAGGGCTGTGGACAGGACTGGCACAGCGAGTAAGAGAGGTGCTCCAGCACTCTGATGCCATCTTCATGGCTGTCCATATGGACTTGCTCCAACAGGTCCATGTCCCTCTTGCGCTGGTGGCCCCAGAGCTGAACACAGTGCTGCAGATGGGGTCTTACAAGGGTGAAACAGAGGGGCAGGATCACCTCCTTCGACCTGCTGGTCACTCTTCTTTTGATGCAGCCCAGCATACGGTTGGCTTTCTCGGCTAAAAGTGTATATTGCTGGGTTGTGTTGAGCTTCTCATCAACCAACACCCCCAAGTCCTTCTCTACAAGACTCTTAATCCAGTCTCCACCCAGCCTGTATTTGCATTTGGGATTGCCCTGACCCAAGTGCAGGAGTTGAGCCTTGTTGAGCTTCATGAGGTTTGCACAGCCCCACCTCTTGAGCCTGTCCAGGTCCCTCTGGATGACATCCCTTCCCTTCAGCTTGTCTACTGCACCACTACAGCTTGGTGTCATCAGCAAACTTGCTGAGAGCACACTCAGCCCCAGATGTTGAACAAGACCGGTCCCAACACTGACCCCTGAGGGACACCAATCACCACTGGTCTCCACTTGGACATCCAGCCATTGACCACAACTCTTTGACTGCGACCATCCAGCCAGTTTCTTATCCACCAAGTGGTCAATCCATCAATCCATGTGACTCCAGTTTAGAGACAAGGATGTCAGGTAGGACAGTGTCAAATGCTTTGCACAAGTCCAGGTAGATGATGTCAGTTGCTCTTCCCTTATTCACCACACTGTGACCATATCGTAGAAGGGGTTATTCATATTGAACTATATTCATATTGAACTATATGCTGCTTCTTCAGAATGAAGGTTCCTATCAGGATTGTATTCAATGACTGAATTTTCTCACAGAGTAGCCTTTGCTGACTGAACACAAAGAGCTGCTTAATATCTTCACCTGGCAAGGCACACAAACCATGGCTGGCATGATTAGTACTAATAAAACTTTGTTTTATTCTTGGTGTTTTGTCATGAAGCTGATCTCAACTTGTTCACTCATTTAAAAAACACATGCCAGTTCAAATAAAAGCTGAAGAGAAGCTTTAACAACTTATGATGCCTGAGCTTGGTTTGTGTCAGCTGTTCTGCACCTTCGTGTCTCATGCAAAGGTTAGTTTAAATGGTGTCACTTTCTCATCTGCCTTGTCCTTACTACATGGGGACAACTGCAAAGGGGGGTTTTGTGAATCTCCAAGGGCTACAGGCCTAAGGCTGTGTTCCCTTTCAGGTGGTAAAGCATGATAGGAGTTTTGAAATACTGAATAGCAGGCACCTCTGAGCTCCCAGCTCTGTCAAGTTTCACTTCCTGATTTCTGAGCTCCCCAGATGTGCAGCAGTGACTGAAGTGATGATACAAACCCCAGCGACTCAGGAAATTCAGGCTCTGACTAGGGTGAGTTACAAACCATCCACTACACGCATGCCAGCTCCTAATTATTAAAGCCAGTTCTCTTACTTAAGGTAGATTCTCCCTTCAAGGTACCTACCACTGGCCAGATTCCAGGAGGAAGGCTGAAATTTCTCCTCCGATTTGGTCGTACATGTAATGGTTTCTAGAAAAGCTGATGTCTTTGCATGCATTTGGCAAGGGAACAATACAAGATCCAGGAACACAGAAAAGGGAAACAGTACTTTCACATGGCTGGGATATGGGAATTACCCGTAACAAGCTTTGAAGCCTCAGGATTTGTTCTGGTGGCTCCCTACTTTACTTTCATTCAAGACAGCTGTTCCTACAGGAAGGAGTTGAAGAATGACCCTGTCTCAGTGGAGGCATTCTAGATAAAAGTCTGAAGTCAAAGGTGATAACAAGTTTTCTACTTCACTTTCCATTGAGCTGCAACTGTGACTTCTCCAAGGACTTTCATTATTCCCGACAGTCTGTTAACATCATAAAGGAAGATGTAAAGGAAATAATCTGTCAATACAAACAGCTTATTTGAAAGGTGAAGGCTGAAATTACCTCTGTATCTCAACTGACTCATTCCAATAGGGAAACATAAGCCGATTGCTTATGTACAATCGACAATGATGTGGTCGCTCTGATGCTAAAGTATGCTATAATATCACTCACTCTCCACACTTTTCCATGCACTGTTCTGTGTGCAATGGTATTTTCTGCCCACAGGTGGAAAAGACCTTCTTGTCTTCAAGGCAGCCAAGTCTGTACCTACAGTGTGAGAGCTTTGGGGAGCCGCACTGCAGAGGAGGTGCTGCTGGTGGAAGCCGTGGTCTGAGCAGACCAGGAACGAAAGCTGTAGAATAGGGTTCACAAAACTGGGAAGTCTGTGATTTGGACATAGCAAAAAAGGGAAAAAATAGTTTCATGGAGTTTTTCAGGAAATGACCCTTATCATGTAAAAATTAACAAGTCTGTAGAGCGTAATATTGAAAAGATTAACCTTTAGGATTACCAAATGATTCGTAGGTAATGTGTTTCATTAAACATTCCCTGGCTGTTTGTCATCTTTGACATGTGATTCTGTACAAAACACAGGAACCTCAGCAGAGAAAACAAGCAGACATCACTGCAGCATGGTGAAAGGAAGCTACAGTACAACCTCCAGCACAGAAAACTGAGCAGAAAGAAACTGTAAACTTTTAACTCATCAGAACACTTCTGAACGAGACAGACTGTAGCAACCCAGCATGCAGGAAGACATTGCTGACCTCTGCTCTTCTCACTAAACTCTGAAGGATCTTTCATTGTAACAACCCATATATGTCATCAGTATCAGGCACATCCCTATGAATAACAGAATAAATTCAGCACTGAGGAATGAGGCTGTCAAGGAGCCATCCAAAATCTCTGGATTTGGGGATAGAGATAAAATGAAACTGCAATGAAGAAAGCTGGATTCTTCAGATAATAGCAGAAATCTCTTGGGTTTGGTTCATGTTTACCTGCATCCTCAAATCAGTACAGCAAGATTGTCTCAGCTTACACCAGTCTGCCAGGGTAAACCTGCTGTCTAATCCCTCTATAAAATACACAAGGGGGTTCTTGGTTATGGAAGGATATTCCATGTAAGAGATTTCAGTGCTTGGTTGTGAAAATATGGGTGTACTCAGGTAGTCAGCTTTGGGCTTCTGCTTTCAAGTGCTGCAGGACCTGGGACACAAACTACTTGCAACAACTACAACAGTTTAGATAAGTCACAGAAGCAAACTGAAACTCTTGAGGGTCAGGAAGGTGGAAGCACTCGGATCCTCCTCTTCCCATTGAGTACTTAGCACACATTGAGTACATTAGAACCAGAAGACTAAGACGGACAGAGCAAGTTCTTCCCCTGGTGCTGCCATTTCAGCCTGGTAGGAGAAGTCAACCCAGACCTGCTGTCCCAGTCCTTCTTTCAGAGTCACTGCAATACGTTCAAACAGAGCTCTCAGCAAGCAGAATTAAATGGCAGGTCCCTCAGGACACAGAGCACACAGACCTGCTGCAATAATGTAAATATGGATTAAATTCTCCCAGTGGTGTTACTGCAACATGAATACCATGGTATTATTTTTTTATAATAACATAGTATTTGCTGAGGCAAACCACTTTGGAAATCCTACTGTATTTAGTAACGCTGTTTTTTATCTGGAAATCACTTCTGTTCACTACCAAAGGCCTGCAAGTGGTTTTGTGTTGAAACACTTTAGGCTGCTTAAGTATTTTTGCATCCAAATAAATTTTTACATGTATTCATGTTAGCAGATGAAAAAGCTACGTGTATCTAATGGCAAAGTCAAGGCAAACAAATGCTTCCTTGTGTTCTGTCAATTGCAAAGAAGTAGGGACAACAGCCCCAAAATGGCATGTGTTTTGTGGTGTTATCTTTGGGTTTGCGAATTCCATGAAGACAAGGGCATGGACTGTTGCATATACATTACCACCACAATCCTTTTCCTCTTACCTTCTAGCTTAAATACCAAAGGAGAGCTGCTGTATACATGTGCATACAGGCATCATTTAAGGGAATTCAAGTGGTATCACAGAATTAACAGTAATTATCAATACCTTTAACTCCATTTAAGCTTTTTAAAGTTCTTTTGGGCTTGCATGTGTAATGTTTGCTTTTGGACAAAAAGTGTGAGTAACCTTTGAACAAAATGTTATCCTGGCAATGGTGGGAAGGAGATTACTAACCTAAAATGCATTATTCCTTTCGTACTATCCCTTTCATATAAAGCAGACTACTAAAATAAAAGCCTTTAAAGAAGTTGGATTTTAACCGCAGTGCTTGCTAACATTCTTGGTAGTTTCAATCTTTGAAAATTAGAGGTGTCAAAAAGCAGTCTTTATAGCAGTGCCTATTAAATCCAGTCAGATTTTGCTGTTAGAGTATGTACAAATGTCAGCAACGGTTGTCAGCACGTTTCATTCTTCAGGACAATCTTTAAATGCTGAATGTCGACATGAACACATACCTGTTGGAATTCAGCTGCCATTAAATGCTATGTTCGTTTGCATTCCTTAATATGAAATAAGATGTTGCACTAATTCATTTCTTCTTTTCAGTTTGGCCACTTATAAATCCTTCAATACTTGCTTTTCTTCTGTGTCAGATAATGGTGTGGTAGCACCAGTAACTTTGTTTTTAGTATATATATAAAGTGAGCACATGGAAGGTTTCCTTGTTACAATAAAAGGAGTATTCTCAAAAATCCCAAGCAAATCGAAGGTAACAACACTGCCAGGTCACACTGAAAATGACCAAGAATTCAGGGAAAAAATGAGATGCATCATCTCAGCATTCCTTCATTTTAAATGTGCCAAATATCAGGAGGGAAAATATTGGCTATGAAAATACAAACATTCACTAATAGGGAAGAAATCTGTTGCAGAAGTTACTACATGGGGCTGGAGAACATTTTAGGTTGGAGAATATTTAAATGAAGCCCTTGTGTATTTTGCGATTTTGGGTTTTATTCTCGTTGTAAAATGGATTCCAAGTTCACTCAATCCATGCACTTGCAAGGCCTGTGTTCCTGTGATTGCATAGAGGGCTGGAGGCAGGAGAGCAGTGCGCCTGAGTATGATTTAAGAGTACGTGCCTATAAAAGTGGAGCACGTTGGAACCAAGCTGAGGCTTCCACTCTACTGCAAACACATCTGCAAGGAAGAATTGGGCAAACCATTTTCAAAACTACACATGGGTTTGTCCTTGCCTCTGTCCTCGCGTCTTCTTCATACCTTAAGAACAAAGATAGTTTCTGACACGGAACAGTAAGTGAAGACAGATGACTCAGTTTTCCAATGTGGAACCCCCCTCCCCAGAAAAAAAACATATGTAGTAAAGCACTGGCTTCATTAGAGATGTGAAAGAAAAGGGAAAGTCATCTAAGCTTAATATCCAGATTACATTCTTATTCAGGTGAGTTCTGAACCGAAGTATATGCTAGTCCATTCCACGCCAAACCTGTCTGAATCTAAGTGGTGCATTACTCATAAATCTATAGGCCACCTAGTGTGAGAATAATTTTGTTCATTTAACTTCAAATTCTGAAGTACAATGAATTAAATTATGCTTCTGTTTTGCCTTGTGACAATGGCTTCAAGCACTTTCCAGGGTTTGGCTGGTGGGTTGGTTGTTTGCTTCCAGCATAGCTTTGCACAGGTTAAATCAACTATAGAGCCTCTTGGGCAGAGACCGAGTGCATTGTCAGATGCTGCTTTCTTATGGCATCTATCAAAAGACATAGGGTTTCCAGAATTCCAGAGGTGAATTACAGCCATACTTCTTATCCCAATGCATCATGAATCAGCTCCTTTCACTTTTTATATTATAGTAAAAGACAATGCAACTAGATGATCTGTATATATTGGGAGCACCATAACCAGAGGCATTTGGCAGTTAAAGGTAGACTGAAGCTACAGTCTCTTTGGACGAACATTTGATTGTAGCACCTTTCAACAGTGGAATGGTTTCAGGACTTGGGAAGTCAACAAAAGCAGCCACCAGGCAATAGAGATGCCAACAAGTTATACAGGGCTTCGCGTGTGGCTCTGCGAGTCCAACTAGCAGGTCCTCCCCAGCTGACAGCTGTTTCCATAGTGGTGGTATTCCCCTTTCCAAAACGTCTTCCCTCAGTGGAGGTCAGACTGGTTCTTCCACATCTCTGCTAGCCCCAGCCTTCTCCAGGCAACCACTCAGATTAGGAACCAGCACCTGCCCCTCCTCTAAGACGGAAAACTCCAGAGCAGCATACAGCCAACAGCCCTGCTAGAGGGTCTGCTAAGGGAGGACATGTTCATTTTAGAGGTATTTTCTAGGTGACAATATGTAGACATTACTACTTCATATTATCAGTCTCATGGAAGGGTACTGGTCAGAACTCACAGAATAGTGGTGTTATGTTTCCCTGCGCATCTGCCTTACTCAGGGAATGCTTCCTCAATGACATTGAGGGATGTAGTAGAGTCCCAATCACTGGAGGTTTTCAAGGTGGGGTTGGACAGGGTGCTAGACAATCTCATCTAGGCTCCCTTTCCCACAAAATGTTGGGAGCAGATGATCTGTTATGGTCTCTTGCAACCTGGGCTGTTCTATGATTTAGTGTTTGTAGTGGCAATATATTAAACCTGACTCATTTTCCCCGGGGGGGGGGAAGCTGTAGAAAAGCTCCAGAACAAACGCTTTCCTGGTGCAATTTCTTGGATGAAAGTTTTACAGACTTGGGAGTATCCAAGTACAAGCTGCCTTTTCCTGGCAGCTTCTTTCCACATTCCCGTACTTCATATTCATTTGGGACTTGCATTAACATTTACCAAAGGCAGCTGCAAGCTTGGGCACACTGCAGGGATCCGTGTAGTCTGAGTGAATCCATGTAGCTGCCCCAATTTATGCATTACAACAGGCCCCCCAACAGAAGCAGTGTTTACATTGGAAATTATTATCCAGTTACAGCAAGAGCCAGAAGCAGAGACTATAAAGTGCTCATAAAACTTGAGGTGAATAAACCATCTGTCAAACAGGCTGACTCCTGCTTGAGGAACGGTGAGTTACTGCCATTTGATATGCTGGTTAATAAAACTTAAGGGTCTGAGTGGGGCCCAAAGCACTGTTGGGGGGAACACGGGTACAACAAATCCTGCTTACAAACCCGAGATGCCCAATCCTAGCAGGTTTTAATATATCAATCTATTGTCACAGTTATCCAGTGCCCAAACCAGGATCTGTAAAACATCAACAATAATTCAAGGTGTTTCAGCCCCTTACTGTTAGAAACTAAGTCTTCAGAACTGTTTACATATCAGTAACAGTTATTTCCTAAGGGTACTGATGACTGGGAAGCAAAAGGAGTATTTAAGTGTTTAAAGAATGGAATTATATTTACTTATTGCAGTGACCTGTTTTGTACCTTCAAAACTGTCAATTTCCTTGGTTTTCTCCTAGCTCCTTTTCTTTTTATCATCTTCCCTTTTACTTCCTCCATTTTCTGCCTTTCCAAGTAGCACATGGACAGGTGGTATCCCTGTTTGTCCCTTTCCAAGCTCAGGAACTGCTCTTAGTGACACGCACCAAGTTACAGGCAGTTTGTCACATCCTAGAACCTATTTCCTTGGTCCTGCCCCCCCCCCCCCCCCCAAGCTAACAGTTTTACAGCTGCTAAAGAGTTAAATGTACCAATATTCACATATGCTATACTCCACTCAGTATAATGTACCTGGAACTTAGACTGTCCTTTTCATAATTCAAGAGCACTCAGATCTTTCTAAATATAGGAGACTGATGAGTGGGAGTTTCAAAAGCAACTCAAGTATCATCCCCAAGACATGGTAAGTAAAAAACCAATGGCTTTGAAGTCGTACCTGCAGGAGTTCATTCAGATCACATTCACTTGTATGTTAACAGATCAAAGCATTTCATGCTGCTGTGAATTTAAAATCCCAGATGTCTTCTCACTACAGCAAACTTTTTCAAATGAGACTCATATTAAATAGTGAAAAGTTTCAGTGTTAGAAAGCAGACTTTGTTCCAGGAAATAAAAGAACATAAAAATAACACATTTAATGGAAAGAAAAGGTATCTTACAAAAATGTCTTAATTCTAGAAATCACAACAGTAGTAATAAAACCTTAAAAGACAACTAAGATAGTGTTTATTCAGAAGCAGCATAAATCCAGACAACACATGAAAATCTCAAGTGTTTATTGTTACACTTCAAGTGCATATATTCCTTTACAACTTTGTGCCTTTCCACAGGAACAGACATACAGCAGCCATACAATTTGTTCTTTTCAGAAAGCTTTTACTAGCTTGAAATCTCCTCTTTATAAGGGGATAAGAGAGTGAACTAGTTCCACTGATAAAGTCCAGATTTATATAGACCAGATTTGCAAAAGAGTAAATTCAACAGGTCAGTTTTTAATATTGCCACGAAAGGTGACAAAATACACAATTCAAGTGAGTTCAGACAGGCAACAGATGCAAGACGTTCATAAAAAACAATCAAGTGTTTAATACAAAATACTCAGCAAAAGATAATTAAAGATAAAAAGAAAAAGCTTTTCACAAGTAAACAGCATGGGCCCTATCTTCTGATGTCAACAATGACATGTTATTATGGGGGTACCTCTAAGGTTTAAATACAATGTGTGCAGGCTAAATTACTTCCACCTCTTTTATAAAGTAATGATGGAAGATGGAATCACCCAACAGAGAAGTCTGAGTACCAGAAGTTAAACTCCCATTTTTAAATGGCTTGTAAGTGAGACTTTTCCCATTTACTACAAGGATACCTCTGTAGCTGCTTTGGCTGAGGCCACCAACTCTGAATAGCAATCCCAAACAAAATGGTTAACACTTCCACTGCTGAGAAAGAACCAAAGAGGACAGTTTGGTCAGAATGCTAAACATTATGGAACAATTCTAAGCTTATGAACAAGATGTTCTATTTCTAAAGAGATGCATGTGAATTCACAATTGTAACCTTTAATTTAGTAAGTATCACAGTATTGACAATGTTCATAAATATCATTAGTTTTGAAATAAAGACTTCAAAAAAGCACAAATATATTATTCTGGAACAACTAGTGAGTTTTTATTTCAGAATCTAAACTTAAATTTTATTTTAAATTTAGTCTTTTGCTGCAAACATTATGTAGTGGCATCACTTCTACCAATCTTAGTCCCAGGGAAGTCGAGACAGTACCAGAATGCCGAATAGGCAACAAGGCTTATTCTCTCCCTCAGTATTTCCATAAAACCTTACATACTGTAGATTATGGCAAAAGTCAGATTCCAGTCTTTTCACTTGTGTTACCATTGCATACATAAAGTTGCAGTGTGCTTGGTGGACAATAGCCACAATGCCCCATCATACTGACTGATGTTGATTAGTCTTCTATCTGTACCTCGAATAGCATTCGATTTTGGGTCCCTCATTACAAGAAAGACATTGAGGTGCTAAAGTGGGTCCAGAGAAGGGCAACAAAGCTGCAGAACGGTATGAGGAGCAGCTGAGGAAACTAGGGGTGTTTAGTATGGAGAAGGGAGGCTGAGGGAGGACCTTATCACTCTCTACAGCTACCTGAAAGGAGGTTGTACTGAGCTGGCAGTCAGTCTCTTCTCCCAAGGCACAAGTGACAGGATAAGAGATAACACCCTCAAGCTGTGCCAGGGGAGGTTTACATTGGACACTGGGAAAAATTTATGCACCGAAGGCAGGATCAGGCATTGGAACTGGCTGTCCAGGGCAGTGGTGGAATCAACATCCCTGGAAGTGTTCCACAAACCATGTAGATGAGGCCCTCAGTGACATGGCTTAGTGATGGACTTGGCAGTCCTGGGGTAATGGTTGGATTTGGTGATCTTAAAAGTCTTTTCCAACCTAGTTGATTCTATTATTCCAGCTTCTTGTCCTTCCAGATGATGGGGACTGAAGAGAACAGACTCCAACATTTCAGTGCCACGAGGACAATGAAATGCTTCACCCCACTTGGCAACGATCTGCATCCATCTCAAGAGCATCAAGAGTGTATTGGCAAAACCCTTTCCTTCCCCTGAGAAACACCAATTGAGATATGAAGCTTACAGCCTTAGTAAGTTGAGATGGAAAGTCCTTTGGATCTCTGAAAGTTTCAGATCTCTCTCTTACAGAAGGATTCAAAGAGGACTTGGAGTCTTTGTGTAAAACTGAACATAAACAAATCACATGCAGAAGACCTTAAACCATTTCAACGCCTGGGCCAGAAACACCACGCCATACCTGGGAGCACCAAAGCAATGATTATAGAAGAAAAAAGATTTACTGCGTTATTGTCCAATATGGGTTTTCCAGATATGTGCTTGGAGTCTTTTGTTTGGTGGTTGACAACCATGCCAATATTCTGGTCAAAACCTGAGGAAAGATAAAAGACTTCATTTTACAAAGCCAACCAAGCTGAAAAGAAACTTAGTAACCAAATGTATGCAACTTCATAAATGTAGTTTACCATTATGTGTTAAGCCTCTGTAAGAAAAGACAGCAACAGAGTAAATTAAATCACAGTTAGTTTAAGCTGGTAGCTTCAAAGAATGGAGTATAAATATGGTATTTTATGTTAGAAGTTACTTCTTTTGCAAAGTTACACTTCTGCCAGGTCTACTTGTCTCTTTATGTAATTTCATAGCTAAGAAAGGAATGGAGCAAGCTCAATCAGTTGTTCTAAGGCACTGGATGCTCGTTTCAACCAAACAGAAACAACTGATTAGCAACACATATTTCCTGTCATGAAGATGTATTTGTTTTCAAAGGAAAATTACGGAACTAACATTATTATTTGATCTGTCAGAAAACAAGCTTCTTATGGAGTTTTATAGTTTAATACTACCAGCAGCTGGCTTTTTTTTCCCGGTACTTCAGCCATTTCTTGCTCTACCTCTGTATGGTCAGTACTCTAGCGCCGTATTTCATTAGCTGTTATTGTATGCAGTTATCCTATCTTCTGTCCAGCTGCATTACTTTCTAAGCTGATCAAAGTGTAAAATTCTAGCATGCCTGATCTTAATGCCAACTCAAGCTGTAGTGAAGCGTGTAACCGGGTATGTATGTCCATGTGCACACCTTTAAGGATGACACAAAGAAACATTCCAGAATAAATCGGTATATTTTACGTTAATATTATTTTCTCTGTATCTGTAAATCCCACAACATGGAAATTTCATTTTGAACTGCTGCTTTATGACAAAAAGATTTTCAGTACCTCAGACAAAACTTAAAAACCCCCACAGCACAAACCTGCCTGGCAGGTATATAGCTGCTATTATTTTTACCTTTGAATTATATATTTAAACCTAGCTTTGGATAATGGGAAAAAGCTACAGAAAACTCCAGCTTCAAAGCCTGATAGTTTAACTCTTAACACATGCTATATTTTAGAAAGTTGTAAGTTTTCTTGAGAGAAAAAATGGGAAAAAATGTTTATAAATATATGCTTCGAATGCACATATAGATTGAGAGCATTAACAAGCAGTAGGAAAGGTAACAGCAATTCCTTCTATTCCTTTTGTTATTTACAGAATAAGTCTGGCCTCAGACTGATAACATGGGAAAATTTTAATGTAATTCTGTGTAGCTATTCAAAGTTTTACTTAATAAATGTGTGGGCAAGGAAGGACTTTCTCCTAGAAACTGCCTATCACAGTATATTACACAAACCAAATCCAGGAGGATTACCAAAAGGAAAAACATTGACAAAAGGGATTAGCAGTGGCAGCGTAATATCACAATTCTTTATTACCACTGCTGTATTTATTGTTTTTCAAGATGCTGCACAGAGATTGGAGTATTTCTTATGAGACCACACTGAACGGGGACTGGAAAAGCAGGTTGAAGTAGGGAGGAACACAAAACCTAACAGTGTGCACCACATGAGCAGCACCATTTCATTTATATCACAGCATATACATACATACACACACACCATAGTGCATATCTGTATATAATATAGATACTGCAGCTGTACCTATGAATTTGTAAAAAACTCTGGAACTTGCATACTGTCCTTGCTGCAGCTAGCAGAGTAAGTTGCTGAGCATGGAAAAATATCTGAAGTGAAGAATAAATAAATGCTGATAAATGCTGGCATGCATTAGCTAGGTTTACTGCATACTCTTAATGCATCTGCATCATTAGAAGCTTGAAACATAGTCCAAGTGCTTAAGCGCTTCTTCTTTAGTACAGAAATTTCTAGAAATTCCTCAAATGGTTAAACACTCAATTCCTTTTTAGGCTTTCTTGGAAACAGAAGGTCTAAACAGACTACAAGAAATAGAGCACAAAAACTGCTGGAAAGCCAAATCCACAGCATCAACAACAGTCTGCAGTTCTCATTGTGATGACAGACTTAAACAACCTGTATCTCTCAGGCAGTTCATCTGCACCTTCAAACATCAACTTCCAACGAATACATAGATAAGAATTCCCTCTGTAACCAGCTATTACACAGAATAGCATCACATACAGTCTTTAAACCATTTTTCAGCAGTTTACAGTTTAGCCTAAAGTTTGTCTGTAGTGTTTACTCGCAAAGATCCCGACAGGCAATGAGTAAAATACTGAAATCATTTAGAATCAGCCAGCCAAGAGAGTTTTTTTAGTTAAAGTCACAGCTGGTTTGTCATAAACTTAACTTACAGGAAACAGTACTCTAGAAGCAGTGAAAACTTAAAATTGTGGGCACATGTTCCTGGAGCTTTTCTTATGTAATTCTTAAAGCTGAGTTGAGTTAGCACTCAAGCTTCTGCAGTGAGAACTGATTTGGGTAAATGGATAAAATTAAGCTGACATTTTCTCATATGTTACCATAATTAGATCTATAGAGAACTAGAAGGCAGCAATTGCTTTCTGCAAGTTAACATGTTGCAGATCTCTGTTCTCTTTCAGTAATCAACAAGACAGTAACATAATACACTGTCATGGGTTTAGCAGTAGCAGTCATTTTTTCTCCTTCCTAGTAGCTGGTGCAAGCACTGTGTTTTTGATTTCGGCTTGGGAACAGAACTGATAAGAGCAATGTTTTTAGTTACTGCTGAAATGTTTAGACTGACCAAGGACTTTGTGAG
>JBCJKH010047219.1:0-21058 GCA_039877255.1 Loriculus beryllinus
AGCCCAGTAGACTGTTGTTAATGTATGTTAAACATGTTGAAAAGGATATGCATCTGAGTGATTTTGTCAGAGAAGTCTATCTGGAGCTACTCAATTTTTGGGAACATTCAGAACTGCCAAATCTTTCTACAAATCTAGAGAAACTTTCAAATGGACACACAGAGACCTCTGTAATAGAGGAGCTTGTTTGCATGCCAAGGCCTTTGGCTAGACATAATCTCTGTGGAATGACATTTAATGCTGGAAACTGGTGGACAGTCATTTTGTACATTTATCAACATTCTGGGCTTAGAAAAAAACCTACACCATAAATCCATAAATCATGCTGTTTGTTTTCCTGATAAGCTGAGGAAACTTGAGCTCCTGCACTGAAAAGCATCTGTCTGAGGATATATAAAATGCAGCCCCCTGTGAAGGGGACATGCGGAGCGATCTGCCTGGTGTGAGGTTTCTGCTGGCATTCAGTGTACTGCAGAAGACTGCCCTAGACTGTATCAGATTTCCAATCTGCAGCAAGTCTTTTATCCAACGCAGACACCTTTCATAACACCAAGAACCATTACATTTTCTGTATTCATGGAAGGGGAAAATAGCCAGCAATACCCTTTGACCAACAAACCTCAGCATGTGCTGCAGTGCTGCAGAATGGCTTGCTAAATAAGAAGATAATTAAGGAATCCTAAGTTGATAAAAAATTGCTCCAGAAATATTTTTTTAAGTTTTTTTTTTTTTTTTCATTATCAGGGGACCATCAAAACAACTTTCTATGCAAGTTCAGGTCTTTTAAAATTAAGCCCTAAGCACACAACAAGGTTATTTCTCAGGATTCTCAAGATGTTATTCTGTAAGTAATATCGCAGCCACTGCTGAACTTCAGGCACCTTAATTCAAAGACAGAAATTATGTCCAGAAAAATAATGGATTACACTCATTCCTGGTCTCTTGTACAGTGCCAAACACACAAATAATATACAACAGTGATAGTTTAATTGTCTTAAGTTATTGGAGGCAGATCAGAAATGAATTTGGTCCCATTACTTGAAAGAGAAAAAGAAAGTGTTGAATGCTCTGAATTATTTAAAGCCAAATCTGTCTTTTCTCTTGAGGTTTGGGGTATGCTTTTCCCTGGATCAATAGGTTTTATTCGAACAAAAATGGAGCAATTACAACATACACTATCGCTACATCACCATATTTGTTGGGTCTAGCATCACTCAAGAGTGAGATGCTCTTGGACGATGTGCATCCTAGTATTCTTTATGGTCCAAGTGACACAAAAAAGGAGGAGGCTGCCATTTGCAACCACACATTAAACATCTCTGCTAAGCAATTTCCTTCTCATTTAGCCCCAGTTCCCTGGTATGCTCAGGTTCTGCTGAGTTTAGTAGCAAGTGGCTTGACAAGGAGCCATTATGCATGGTTCCAGTATTTTCTGATTCATTCCATTTTGGCCCCAGTCCCAGGGATGTCAAAGTAACTCTGAAGTCAACCATGTAGCAAGAGTCAGTGAATTCAGACAGAAAATAATACACTGATAAAACCCACTTCTGAGTTTGACTTTCTTGACATATGAAAGGTGCTGACACCAGAAGGTTTGGCTTTTCCTCTGCTGGGGATTTTCTTACAGCAGAGGAACTGTCGGTCTGAGGGTGGGAGGAAAGCCCCTTTGTCTTTTTGCAATGGGAGAGGTGCAGGTTAGTGATTTATACAGGCCTATAAGCAGGATGAGGAGGAGGAATCTTACCACAGTCCCAGGCAAAATACAGATGAAGTGAGTTTATATCAAAGAGCTGGAAAAGTCTAACATGAGCCGACTAGGAGTGAGAAAAGAAAAAAATGGCTACTTCATAATATAAAGATTTTGGTTTTCAGATGAGAGCTTTCCAGCTCTTGGCTAGAAGACAAAAATCTATGGGAGTTTTTTGCAGTTGGAACTTTCAGACATCAGATAATAAATGGGTGATGATGGCAAGAGAAACTCATCAGTTAGGAATTCATCATTTATTCATTTCACTTGCACAGACCAACACTCATCATGTCACTATAACAGAAACAGAAGCAACTAGGAGATGCTGGTATTTTCAAGAGTTGCTACTCACAAGCTGTGGCATCTTGTGGCTACTCCTAAACAGTTCCCTGCTTGCTACTACTCTTCAAGCAGGGCTTTAGTGCTGCTCCCAGAGGAGCAGAAGAAGGAAAGATAAGACAGGATCATAAAGATATACTCTGGAGATGGAAAGATCTATTGCCACAGTTGACTTTTAGACCTTTGAGGGGCTGGGGTTTTGGTGTTGTTGTCATTAACTGTGAAAAATTCAGTGTCTGGGACTTCTCTAATTTTTCAAGTCTTCACAGGACGAACAAGAGGAGCAGGCAGTTGGGTAGCAGCCTGCCTTTGTCCAGACCTATTCACATCCAGTTTTACCACATGCGCACTGGTAATGCAGACTGAGAACTTTCAGACCTCAGCAAGAGACACATGTTTGTTCCACACTTGTGTTACAAGAGACCAATGTCCTGCAAGTGGCAAAACTAGTGGAATTCTAACTTTCTCAGCGTAACTGGCTTCTCTTTTTGTTCTATTGCAGACTGTAATTCCTTAAGATCCTCTATCGTAAGACAAAAGTTCTTTCAATACAGCCTTAAATAACATTGGGCAATTAGGAGCAAGAAAGACAAAAAACCAGGACCACTAATAGAAGTGACAGCATAGTAGAGGCAGCAAACCTGCTCAGCAATGTTCTTCCCCAGATCAGACACAGCAGTGTTGCTTCTTATACCCCCATCAGGCATTCATGGTCTGCCTGTTGGGTTGGCTTTGTCTCTGGTTAAGAACAGTCCACCTTTACCAGACTACCCACTGAAACCTGTCACATTTGACACATGCTGTCACCCAGCACACAGTCACAGTGCCATGACAACGATATGGCCCATCTCAAAGTAGAAATGTGTCTTCAGCACAGTTCCAGGGGACAGGAGTCTGCCCAGGAGCTGTCAATGGGCTCCTCTGCAAAGCCCTGTCACAGACTTTGCTGTGAGAAGTATAGCTGTGTCATAAATCAGCACCACTAAGACAAGACACAGCTGGCCAGGAAGCATGAGTACAGAGAGGAAACCCAAAGAGGAATACAGACTTTGAAGTGTTCCAGATGCTTCCCAGCTGTATATCCCCGTACTCTTACTATGTCACATCGTGTCGATGTAAAGTCACACAATCCAGCACAAAACTAATTAATCATTTCCTCTTTCTCCCATCACCTGCTTTTCCTGATTTAGTAACAGCACACATCATCATACTTGTGAGATGAGTCAAAATCTACCCGGGCACCTAGAGAAGTGGCTGTCATCACATCAGTCGAAAACCTCATGCCAACATTCCAGTCACCAAGGTTACAGTCTGCCACCCACATAACCACAAGCATTATGTAACTAGTAATAAACAACCAACCCTACCAGAAAGTCTGATAAGCAAAGTGAATGTAATATAAAATGGAGCCACCCTAGCAGCAAAAAAGCTCATGCAAAACTTCACACAGTTGTTTTTAAATGGCACAGAATGGGTTAATTTAAGAATCATTGCATTGATTAATTGAGAATAAATTTAGTTGAAAGTACACTGTTACAAACATTTTGCTCAGTTCTCTTTTTTAGCTGACACTTCAACACAGTGAGGATTTGCCCCTGGAACAGAAGGAATTTCTAAAATCTGTTAATGTTGTCCTGCCATGAAAATCAATGCAAAGGCTACCATTCACTTCAGCAGCTGTTTAAACAGGGCCTGCTAGAAGTAGAGAAGTGTGAATCAAATATTTGCAAACAGTTACCAGATGATACGACTGCTAAGGACACCCTACTCCATTCCTATTTCCACACAAATGCACAACAGAATGATATAAGGTATATTTATCAAATACATCCACTTTGAAGCGATAACAAAAGGCCTTTCAGCACCCCTGACTGCAGCTCTGCTTGTTTTCCAGTGAGTCACTACTGACAGATGTGGGGAAACAGAGCCTTCTATTTCTGATTTCCTTCAGTAAATGTTTAGGATTAATTTGATGTGAGGAACAAACTATTTATAGCCTTAAAATGTACTTATTATACAAGAAGCCAGAATGGAAACTGGAAAACAGTGTAATTCAGAAATCCAAAGATTTTAGCCCCAGCAGTGTTAATGTCCATTTATAACTGAAAAAACAAAGGTGAAGGGAAAAGGCAAGTGCTTCTGTAAAGTATCTTTAATGAGTGCCAAGAGAAGAAAACTGCCTCTGCTTAAGATTGAATGCAAATTTCTGCTGGCACAGCAGAATGCATTGAACCAAGAGCCTGACCGTGCTGAAGCACAGAGCAAAACAGGTTCAGATACTGCCACTAAACAAAAGAACATTTATAGTTAACCTTTACAATGTCAGGGGGCTGGAGAATTTCTTAAAGGCTTAAGTTCTTGAACTGAGATTGTAAGATATTCCACCTTTAATACCTTTAAAGCCTCTGTGAGAAATCTCTTGGAAAGACCGCCCCAAACAATGCTGTGGGTTTACTGGATTTAGGCACTTCAAAACATGCTTGCATTTAAAGCACTATCAAGATGGGTTCACCTCAAGTGGTTTTTTTTCTGTATGCTTAACAAGTTTGTTTTGAAGTGCAAAATACAAAGAAGGAGTAAACAGCCATAAAACTAAAGTGAACTCCTGAAGGTTACTCTCACTAATGTGCAGCTTTTGTTATGCTTTCTGAAAAGTGTCCATAGAGCATCATGCAAATTTATTTCTGAACATCACATGAAACATCATATTTTGTCATCCAGATGTATCACCACACAAAAAAGGGTACAAGGAAATGTATAATTAGAAGAGTTTATATCTAGTTATATGAAGTATCCAGGCAGCCCACCCATAATTAGGAATGTGCCAGCCTGCCTTTTGGGAGAGAAAACTCCTGTTAAAGCCTGTTGGCTTCATTGTTATTCCCTGTATTAAAAGGTAAAGATTGTCATGAGATGCAAGACACCATGGATGAGCTTAGCTGTACAGAACATAAGAACAAGACAGGAGAGTTGAAAAGAAACTAAGGACCCAGAAGCTACCCAGACATCACTCAGCATCTTCACAGGCATATGAGAAAAAGGACTCCATAGTAAAGCACCAAAACCTTTCCTGAAAATGACAGATCTCTGCTGCAGCAGTGCCCAGTAATAATCACATCTTCACACCCCCTCTTCATAGCTGAATGCACCCCTCTTTCAAAAGGCAGGAATCCAGGCTCCCCAAAACCTCACACAGACCAGCAACAAAGCCACAGTATTTTGTTCTCTATATATGTTGCCTGCCTGCTCAGCTGCAGCAGTTACCTAGCTGATGAGAGATACCCATTAACCCCGTGTTCTCATCCTTATCAACAGGTTCCGGCAAGCAACAACCATTGCTAAGGTTTTCAGTGCAACTGTACGCATCAGTACACTTCTTTTACAAAACACACTTGGTCTGAGAAATTCTTATAAACCTAGAACTGACCGTACAGGCAAAGAGAGTTACTGAAGAAGTACAGGCTGGTTTTTAGAAACAAGCTTTCGTTCCACCTCCACAACACTAGCAGTACAAGTCAGAACACAGGAATCAGTGCTTCAACAGGTACAAAGAATTCCATACCTAACCTTAATACACTGGATTTCCCCTTCCACTGCTTCCTTCTAATGACCCAATGAAGTCAGTCACAACTTAGTGTGAAATAATTATTAACATGTTTGAACTTACTGGTAAACATGCAAAGGACTAAGACATTGCATTGAGTGTTACTGAGATTGATCTCCAATAACTCTGAAATACTTTTCTCTCACTGTACAAACAACATTTACAAAATACTAGCCTTTGTGAAACCCAGCATACAATATGCAGACATAGAAAGCCCATTCACCTGGTCCCATCCTCATCACTGAGCAACCAACAGAAGAATAATTTCCCAAAACTGGAATAAAAGTTATCTATTCATATTATCCAAAAGTAACATACACATCTGCAATGAACTTTGTAAATCAGTGCAAGGACAATGATGCCTGTTGCTATGCTACAAAAGTGAAGACATGGGTTTTAAAGCCTGATTAAAAGCCCAGTTTAACAAAAAAGAAAAACACGGTTCTCTGAAGATCTGCTAATACAAAGATCATTATTCTTAAAAAGTATCACTCAGTGTTGCTAAGCAATGGATGGCAGCTTCAACGCACGTGCTGAGTTTGAATCAAGGGAAAGACATAATTTTACAGTATGCAATTAACTAGGAATTAGTAACTAGTGAAAGCCATTACATTCATCCATTTTCTCATGTACACCTGGCTTTACATCTTCATAATATGTGCTACCACAGGACAGTTTAAGAAGCACAGACCTAAGAAAACAACTTGTGATGAGCAGAACTTGTCAGAATTTCACCTTTGTTTCAATCATGCAGATCTATTTGAATAATTGGTTACTTTTTCAGCTCTGTTGTGCTATACATCTCTCTACTTTCATACTCCAAGTCTGGGCTGGTCTTGCTACTGCTGCCTGATCTGCACTGGTGTTCAAAATTTGCTAATTCATTGCATTCAATTGAATGATCCCCAAAATGCAATAGGATTCTGCCTGTTGAATTACTTTCCTACTCGTTTTGCATTCAAAGTGAAGCTATTTTCAACTATTGGTTCTCTCTTTTCCCCAGAAAAGCAGATGCAGGGTGTATGTTTCACATTTGATTCTTCAGCAGACATGCTTACACAGTATGTCTCACATTGCCTCCTATAACAAACAGATTCCAGGAATTTTGTTGCACTCAGAAAGATTTTAAGGTGAAAAAAACTGCATAGAAAAAGAAAAAATACCCCTCCCTCCCCCCATGCCCTGCCACCATGATTTATAGAAAAACAGTGCATTCATTGTAGATGGATTAATATTGAATGGATGATCATTACTCTTTAAAAGCATTTTTACGGAACACTTACTAGTCCTTAAGCTTTGTGCATGTTTGTATAACTAAACAGTTGAAAAAGATGCTAACATCTTCATAGGTGAAGAAATATAAAGAAATAAATTATAGTGATGTGGCAAGAATACAGAAGCCAGGCTCCTTTCTATCCCACCACAGTTTCTCCCCTAGATTTCCCACGTCTGGAAACACAGCACACCTTACTGCACAAACGGATCTTATTGCTGCCACAATCATAGGATACAAACACACACTAATCACAGGATTTTCCTTTTACAAACCACAATTAGTCTCTTTTGTGAGTGCTTCTGGGTTTAGTTCCAATATGTGTAGAAAGCAAACTGTACAGAGCATGCAAACCACATACTGACTGCAGACTGCCTGTATCCTAGCATAAAGCAACCATTAATTCTTCACTGTGGGAAAATATTGAAAAGGTTAATATGCTGCTGGTCAAACCATAGGTATTAAAGAATTTTCAGTAGCAAGCCAGCGGGTTAGAAGTTGTCACACTGTAACATAATGACAGGAACTTGCCATAATTCTCCACAAAGATATCACTGACTTGTCACTGCCCAGAAAGCATTAAATGCGGCATTGGGTAGAACAAACATTATCAAAGGAGGGACTGCAGTTTTCAGATAACTAAAACATGCCCATATTAGGACACAAATCATATGTTATTGCAATGATCTAAATTCAACAGCTTTGTCTAGTTATGAAACCACTGAAGCAGAAAACATCCATAACTGACATAATCTATTGATTTCCAACCTAATCACATTTTCTTAATTTATGTTTTCCTGCAACATTAGTTTCAGCATCCAAAATTTAAGACCACATGTGTTATTCTCTAGCACTACGGCTCTGGGCAATTTTAGATCTGCAAAAGAAAAGATAGCCAATACTGTGTACAGCATACACTGCGAAAATGAAGTGAATCAGAAACAGATACACATACAGAACTTACCAAACAGACCCTGAAAGCCCCAGAATTTACTTACAAACAAAATGTATTGCACAGATTAGATTCATTAGAACCATATTTCACAGCTCTGTGTGAGTGAGCCCAGAAGGGAATACACTTTAAAGATTTCCAGTTTGAACCTCTGCTTAAGTACAGATTTGCTCAGAGCACTATGCTGACCATTTATCAATGTAGCCTCACCTCGTTAGGTGTAATGGAGTCATTTTTAAGTATGATCAGGTTTTGTGCGCTCTGCCCACTCTGTCCTGTCAGATGCCTCTCAGTCATGACTGCAGAGGGACCAGTAGTTCCTGTTGGGCCACAGGTATTGTAAAACATAAAAGTGTCACTTCCCGAGCCCGCTGTTAGGCATGCCTTATAGCAGTAGGTCTTAGTGAGAGACCCATTGCCCCTCACTTCAATGAAATGGGGTTGTACTTTTAAACCATGAGGCAACCTAGCATCGATGTTGTTGTTGGCCTGCTTGTATAATTCAGCAGGGGACCGCTCTCTGACCCCACAGAACCCTCCGCAGCAGGAGTCCCCATACAGACTGTATCTGTAGCACTTGATAACAGTAAGCCCAATGATTGTGAAAAGGAAAACAAAGGAGATGGCGCTCAAAGCAATAATGAGATAAATAGTGATCTCTGAGTAATTGCTTGGACTTTTTAAGTGTCTTCTTTTATCAGGGATGATTTTGGAAACTCTGTCCACCACAGCAACAGTGATGGCTACTGATGAGGACATCGGTGGTTCTCCATTGTCTCTCACCTCCACCGTCAGGTTGAAAGCAGGTGTGCTGTCTTCCCCTAGTTTGCGAGTAGTCCTAATCTCCCCAGTATGGAGCTCTACCCTGAACAAACCTGGATCTGAGGTTTGCACCAGGTGGAAGAACAACCAGGCATTTTGTCCTGAGTCCCCATCAATGGCTATAATTTTGGTTACCAAATATCCAGCATATGCCGAGCGTGGGATCATCTCCAGGGCTGCTGAAGTGTTGGTTGAGGTAGGATACAGAATCTGTGGAGCATGGTCATTCTCATCCACCACGTAGATGTGGACAGTGACAGTGCTGCTCAGTGATGGGATCCCAGCATCCTGAGCCTGAACAACCACCTGAAATTCCCTTAGTGTCTCATAATCAAAGGACCTGACAGCATACATGTCACCACTATCAGATTTAATGGAAACATAGGAACTGACAGGTAGCCCTTCAATCTCCCCATCTAGTAGAGAATAGGTCACATAGGCATTTTCGGCAACATCTGGGTCAGTGGCTTTGATAGTGCACATAAAGGCTCCAAGGGGGTTGTTCTCAGGGATGTAAACTGAGTACACAGGTTCCTCAAACCGTGGAGGATTGTCATTAATGTCTGAGATCTCCACACGGATCACCTTCTGGGAGGAGAGAGGGGGGTTCCCAGAGTCAGTAGCCGTAACTGTGATATTGTAGGCTGCTGCTTTCTCATGGTCCAGATTGCCCTGGGTGACCAAGGTGTAGGAGTTTTTGAAAGAGTTCAGTGTGAAGGGGAGGCCGGGGGGAATACGCAGGCTCACCTGCTTGTTCAGCCCTGAGTCCTGATCAGTGACACTCATCAGGGCCACCACAGTTCCTGCCTTTGCATCCTCTGGCACTGGGCTGTACAAGGAAGTCAGGACCACCTCAGGAGCATTATCATTGGCATCCACAATGTTGACTAGCACTTTGCAGTGTCCAGCCATAGAGACAGGGCCCTGATCAGCAGCTTGCACATAGATCTCATAGGAAGATGCTTCTTCGTAGTCCAAAGTGCCATTAACCCGCACCTCCCCTGAGTGTGGGTCCACACTAAAGAGCTTCCTTACCTTCTGTGGGGTGTAACTGCCAAAGGAGTAGATCACCTCCCCATTGGAGCCCTCATCAGGGTCTGATGCATTGAGTTTGACCACCAGCGTGCCAGGCAGGGCATTCTCCAGAAGGCTCACAGTGTAGATGGAGCGGTCAAAGGTAGGTGGGTTATCATTGGTATCCACAACACGCACAGAGATTTGAGCTGTACCTGACTTGGGGGGGTCCCCACCATCCACAGCAGTGAGCACCAGCTGCTCCAGGGCACTCTGCTCCCTGTCCAGTGGCTGCTGCAGCACCAGCTCCAGGAGCTTGCTGCCACTCTGGAAGCCTTTAAGGTCCAGGGCAAAGTGTTTGCTGGGGCTGAGCTGGTAGCTCTGCACAGAGTTGGTGCCCACGTCAGGGTCCTGGGCACTCTCAATGTGGAAGCGGGCCCCGGGCATGGCAGACTCACTGATCTCCAGCCGGTAATCCTGGCGGGGGAAGCACGGTGCGTTGTCATTGATGTCCAGCACCTCCACCTCCACGTTGTGCACCTCAATGGGCTGCTCGATGACCAGCTCCAGGCTGAGGAAGCAGGTAGGGCTCAGTTCGCAGAGAGCCTCTCGGTCCATACGCTCCCGCACCAGCAGTGCCCCGCGGCTCAGCTCCAGCTCGAGGTACTGCCGGCCGGTGCCCGAAGTAAGCCTCGCTCCCCTCGCCGCCAGTCGCCGTGGATCCACGCCCAGGTCTCTGGCCACGCTGCCCACGAAGGCGCCGTGAGGCAGCTCCTCCCGCACCGAGTAGCGCAGCGGCCCCCCGGCCGCTCGCCAGGCGCACAGCCCCAGCAGGAGCAGGCCCAGCACCACCACCCCGCCGCGGCTCCGCCGAGCAGCCGGCGCCATGGCCGGGGCGGGGAGGTGCCGGGGGGAGCTGCCGGAGCCGCCTCACTCCCTGGCCCGGCCTCACTCCCCGCCGCCGCCCGGTCGCCTCATGGAAGCGGCAAGCAGCAGCCGCCGGCCGCCTCCGGCTCTGCCACCGCCCGGTCCATGCTCTCCGGCTGCCTGAGACGGCGGCTCCCAGGAGGAGGAGAGGGAGGAGAGGGAGGAGGAAGGAGGAGGAAGGAGGAGGAGGGACCGGGACTTGCCGGATCCGCTTTCTCCTGGTCCAGCTGCTGCGCGGGAGGAGGCGGGGGAGGCCGCTAAGCCGAGGCTGGCTCCAGTTCAGCACCTGAGTAGGGAACAGCGACACGGCTGCGGGCGGAGCCGCCCCGCGCCCCGCTGTCGGCCCTGGGTCCCCCGCCGCCTGCCCCGCCGCACCCCCTCACCCACGTGTTGCTGCCCCTCCGTGAGCCGGGCCCCTCGCTCTCGGCGGCCGAGGAATCTCGCTGCCGAGCCGGGGGAGAGGGCGGCTCCCGTGCCGCTGCCGCCGCTCGTCTCCGCCCCGGTTTCGCTGCTGAAGCTTCGGGGGCGCGGGGAGGAGCGGGGGAAAAGCCGCAAACCACCTGCACTTCTGGACCTGCTGCTGCAGCGCTAAAGTACATCCGCTTGGGAGGGTTAAATCAGCGCAGGGCTCCGAAAAAAAAAACCCACGGGCCTCCAGCCAGGTCTGGTGTCGTCTGTGTGTTGCTGCAGTGTGTTTGACGACCTCTTTTCTTAGAGACCTGCCCCTCTGCTCCCTCTGAGATTCATCCTTGCTGCAGCACCGTCCCTCTGCTAAACCTCTGCATGCCCCCCACCCTGCTTCCACTTCCTACCCCACTCGCTTGGTAGAATTCTGCGAGTCACACCCATGAGTTATGAGCATTTAAGGTGGGCTTCAGTTCCTCATCCAATGCGATACACAGGCTCAAGGGGATCAAGTGCAGCTGGAGAGAAGATAGAACACGGTCTGTTTCCAGTTACAGGTTTTTCCTCCTCTGCCTTTGTGATGGAGGATTGGTAAAAACCAGGGCTACACAGTTGAACAAACTCAGCAGCAAGGTGAAGGTGCTGCAGCTGCAATGAGTTTTACCTCCCAGCAAATACAATAAGCTTAAGCATTCATTCACACAACATCTATGTCACTAAACTGACATATTTAGTAAAACAAACTATAGAACAGAGTCCTCCAGGGGTGCAATGATGTTGCACCTATTATCCAGTGCAGAAACTGCTTCTCTGCTAGTATTTCTTTCCCAGTTGTTTTTTTTCCCTGCTTAACCCATAAAGTCTTTTGGAATGTCCAGTGAATCCTCTCTGGAATGGGCTGGTCTATCAAGGGAGGTAGTGACCCCAATATTCAGCTAAAACCTCTTTCATTGCCTTTTGTGAGCCTGGGCACCCCTCACCACATGTAATGACTTTTCAGAGCACAACCTTACACTATAAATCCCCAAAATTTTTACTATAATGCACCTGATGTACAAGCCCCAGAGAACAACTGCCCTAATCCTGGCTCAAACACTGCTGAGGATGATTACCAGTCTATCAGCATTTATCAGTGGCCACCTTTATCAGAAGAGACAGCAGTAAGAAAAGGATTACCCCATTAATGTTTTGGCTGATGGGTATATTCTCATCACATTTTTGCATCCCTAATATTTGCCCTCACAGTTATTTTAATGTGTCCAGTACCCCAAAAGTCTGCAAATACTGCTGTGGAACCACCCAACCCTGCTTATCTTTTTAACTAAGATAAATGTAGGTCTGTGCAGACCAAGAAAAAGAGATAGAAATGCCAAGTGCCTAGAACACCTGGAAAATTGCCCATTTCATCCAGTTGTCTAAACTGGAGCCAAACACTTTTTTAAAGAAATCAGCTTCAAATTTTTGGCTAGCTACCCACCTTCAAGATCACAATATTCACAAATTCAGAATATAATTCTCCAGTAGCCTCACAAACCGATCAACCCACCAAAGCTACCCTGCTATAAAAAAGCAGCTATAGCAACACTAATACACATGGACTATGCAGCTGCGTCCAAAAAACTTGCAAACACATGAAACAGAAGCCAGAAGGGGCACACCCTTAGTATTCAGGGGAATCTAATAGTGGTTTAATTCAGAGAGCCCACGGGTCATCTCTGCCCCACACCTCTCGTGTGTACAGCCACAGAGTACTCTAACAAACACACAGCACACCAATAAGGGGCCCAAAACCACAGCAACATTGGCAACACGTTGGTAGAGGCTCTCCTGGAAACAGACAATGACCACGTAAAGAGGTGGTAAGAAAACAAAGCTCATCTCTGTAGGCAACACCTTCTTAGCCACAAGTTGATTTTACTTACAATGTGGGAATGACAGCAATAACACACCCAGGGGTTTTTAATCTAGTGAGGCATCTTTCCCACTGTTCCTAGACCACAGTGAGTTACTTCTGATCCAGGCTGTGCTCTAGAACATTCCAGCTGGGTCCCACAGCAAGGAAGGGCTGGTGAACTCTCAAATCCTGGCCCACCTCACTATTCACATGCTACCTAGGTTCGCGTTCCCCACTGTCTCTCTGTGGACAGCTAAGACTGTGCACATCCAAAGTTTTGCAAAACACCATAGAATGTAAAATTGAAGAAAGATAACACACAAGTAATTCTTCAGCATATTCTCAAGCATATTCCATAACATTTTCATTCCCATTAAACATATTTCTAAACCTCAGGTTCTTAGAAAACTTGTCTTCTAATTTCAGAATTGTAAACTAGGTTGGCAGCTCCTTGCCTTTGCGTAAGTTTTAGAGCACCAAACAAATAAATAGGTGCGCCCATTTTTGTTTTACAAACTAATACTGTAGAGCTTGGCTTCTTCACAGTAACACTGTACAAATGTAAAAGTCTTTCTCTGAACAGCAGCTTTATACAGCTTATGCAGACTACACTGTTTATAAGTGATATATTGAAACTTACTCTGTTCTGAGCAAATGTTCCCTGAGTCTCTTTACATCTCTATAAAATTCAACCATGGCCACAATAATTTTAGTTATTTCCTTCAGCTTCAGTGGTAATGCTGAGTCAGTCCTGCAGGCCTTGATTTTTAATTCAAGAAAAACTTCCATTAAGAAAACACTTCAGGATCTGGGCTGTAGCAATATTGATTTATCTAGTGAAAGGCAAAAATTGAAACACAGAAAAACATAATTTTGGCATTAAGTGAACTGAGGCTTAGAGGCTTTCTTGGTTTCTTCTTTCCCCAGAGTTTTTTTCCCAGTAATTTCTTGAAATTTCATCTAAGCATCACATTTGAAACACCTTCAAAACTCACTAAACAAAAAGGTACCCAGAGGGTTCAGAGCAATGTACATGAGTAAGAGAATCAGAATCTGTCCCTGCAGCAAAACCAGCTGATAAAACCTACCAAGCCCAAAGATCCATTTGCTGATAAACCTGATAACCCCTGAAGAGACAGAATACTGCTTGTACAGACTATCCATATACACAGGCCTACTGGGCTTTGCTGACATACAAAATTGCACCACTTTAATTAGCTTGGTTGAATTAAATGGTATGAGTCCTTTAATATGAGTACAAACATACTGGTGATAAAATCAATATATTCTTTGCTATGAGTCCTGCAGAAGAAAATCAAGAATATACAAGGATATTGATATATATCTATGCTAGAAGTTGTAGTAACATAACTATTTTAGTATGAAAAGTCCTCACATTCCTATGCAAGCCTTCCTTCAAACAGTTCTACATATAAATATGCCTGAATTAGTAGCAGTCTAATGCAGTGCCACAGAAATATTTCTGTGCAGATTATCTCCCTTTGACAGTGACACAATTATACACATATATAGTTCTGTAGGTATTTACAGCCTTGAAAAGTTCAGACATCTCAAATCACACCTGTACAAGGAATGCTTTTATATAACATTGTAACTAGAATCACCTAAATTTGCTTAAGCAGCAACAAACCTATGTTCAGTTTGCTTCATTGCAGAACACTGCAGAGTCCTTCTGGCTATTTCTGAGTCTCAGACAGCAAAAGGAGAAAGAAAAACATATTAGAGAACTGGAAGAAGTGAAAATACAACACGTTAACTGAAGAATTCAAAGGTATTTCAACGTATGAAAAGACATTTTGGTTCTTTGTAACTAATTTCACCTTCAGTAACTCAAATCCCTTAAACATGATATCCAGCAACTCAGTGTCACGATGTAGCTCTTTCTGAACTGGTAAGAAGGCACTAGCTTCAAGAATCAGGGTCCAGATTTTTCCATGTTTTCTTGACAGAATGTAGGTTTTTAGTAGCTATGAGATTGCTTGTATACCATATAAATCCACACACCATTTTTGCCTACTGATAAAAGTGTGCAAAACAATATGGAGACAAGTCTAGAGAATCCATATAGTTTAGCTGCTAACAAGCCAGGAAGTGGTGTCATTCTCTAGAAAAAAATACATTATTTTTATGTGCCTGCTTGCACGTGGTGCCTACAATTTGTCTGCCTTCCTTAGAATTAAATCAAGTCCACAGAAAAAGAATATCCATCAGTCACAGCCCTGATTACATCAACCACAGTGGAAACTCTAAAGAATGACTCAAATTTGTGGAGTTTCTTATATACAGGTTTTCTTTCCAGTGAAATGGTGGACTGTAGCACCATTTTATAGCCTGTGGGTACTCATGAGACTTACAGATAATATATCTTGATAATTTCAGGGGATGCTCATGCTACTTCAGTCCAACCTTACCCATCTTTCATTTCACTCTCTTGGGATTGCTGCATTCTTCTGCACCCTACTTACTTCAGTCACAACCCCTTCTCCACTTTTCTATGAAGAATATATATACTATTGGTTCTGGTGACTTCCCATGTCTCAAGCACTATCTCATCAGGAAGATATCACCTAGAGATGATAAGGCAATGCAAGGCAGGAGTGAAAGTGATTCATACCCTACAGCAGCTCCCTGCCTGACAAGCTTCCATCAGTCTTGATTCAGCAATATGAGTTCAGAGATCCCAAAATGAGACAGTGGGTTCTGCAGTACCAGAACAGAACCACTGAGCAATCCCTTCAACAGAGCCCTGCAGCTGAGCCAGATCTCTTTCAGTATATGGTCTGCATTCTCTCTAAGGGATTTTCTGAAGACGTGCAGTTCTCCCTCTTCCTAAAAAGACCGCAAAATGCCTCCCTGATGTCATGCAAACTTCTTGTTTCTACATTCAACTTCTTTGCTCCTATGTTCAAGTCGTCTTCCACACTTGAATTACTTGTTGACATGTCACCTTTTCACATGCAACTTCCCTCTCATAAATAGGTCTCATGCCAAATTGCTCAGTTGGATTGGTTTGGCTCCATTCTTTCACATCCTTTCCTAAATCCATTTTTCACATTGGTATGAATCTAACGGATGAGAATTTCTTTTTGTAACTCAAACATCTGAAGCCAGACTATTTAAAACATTGCTGTTATGGGAACCAAGGCTGCTAAACAGCCAGAAAAAATCCTGTTAGTATTTAGGTCACAATTTCTCTGCAGTTCTGTGCTTCCTGTTATTCTAGAAAACAGCATGTAAAGAAAAAGAGGTGGTGGGTGGGGGTATGGTGAGTGCTTCAAACCTCAATTCACATAAGCCATCTATAACAAAGACACGTAGAAATTTCTCCTGATCATCAGTGCACATTAGTTTCTCACTTCCAGTCTAAAATTTAAAGGACAGATCTCTGACTCATTCTGTTGTCTTCTGCTATATTTTTCTGATGACTTAAAAATCCTTTCAGTTATTTATTGACCATAATGTCCCAGTGTGCCATTCTAAATGGAAGGACATTAACAACTTGGACATCAACAAAATAAATTTCACATTTCTGAAGTCATCACAGAGCTTGTCAGTGCTACTTCTTCTGCTAATATTTTCTTGAAGGTTTTAGTCATCAGGGTATTCTCCTTTACTACCATTGTCTCTCTTCACAGCCAGTCTTTGTCTCTCTTCTATGCATTGTGATTCTTCAGGATGAGCAATTACCACTAGATTTCAGCCCAATGAAGTGGTTGAGAGCCACACTCTAGTCAAACACACCACTTCCAGATGATAACTTCATTTGTTTCCCTATCTCTGGCTACTGCCTTACCCAATGCTTCTATTCACACATGTTGCATCCCTGTCTGTAGAGTCTGAGAACTGGGATAAACTTAGAAGCTAACTGTCCCTTCTCCTGCAACTGTATACGAATGTGTCAGAGCAATTGCCCAGAAACAGAAGGCTCAATTTCACTTTATGCTATGAGAGTTCAAACTTCTTTCCTCACCTCCTCAAAAGTGCCTTCATCATAAGCCTTCTACATTCTCATTCAAAGGCTTCAAGAACCTGTGCCATTTTTGGTCAAAGAAAACAGCAATATGAGGTGTCATTCTGTATTCTAACATCTGAGGTACTCACTTGGAAAGGATGAGATGGCAGAAATCTCTTTGTGCTCCAAGAAGTTTCATTAACCACCTTGGGATATAATTCACAATAGAAGTAGTTCCAATGTTTTATAACTTTTGTGTTATTTCTTATACACACATGTGCTAGTGATACTAAAATATTTTCACAGCAGGAGTCCTGCCATTTCATGCTCTTTGTACCAGAACCTGATGATACTTTGCCACAGAAAATGCATAATCAGTATAATTATATGTGAAATAGCACCTTTTATTCTTTGCTGTATTTTTAATATACATTCTTAATACATAAATGCTGAGATCTGTGGTTGTAGTTTAATTTTACTTAAGCCACTTTTTTTCCATCCTACCCACAAAATTTAACTATTAGTCAGATAGTCCTTGACCTCATTCATACCTGTACGTGAAGCTTTTCATACTATCATTCTCATGTTCAGGTGTATTAGTATTTTTTTTAACATTACAGTTCCTATGAGAAGATCTCAAAACTGAAGGATCTATTTCCCATCTCTCTCTTGAAACCAGATCCCCTGGAAGATTTTCTGACTTTTCCAATGTCATGCATATATCTGCCAGTAAGTCATATTTCTGAGGAATGGGAACATTCTGGCAGAAAGTTACTCAAAGATTGATTTATCCTATTAAAGGAGATCTTCTACTAGACTTGGATGATCCTATCAGTTCAAGCCACTACTAATGGCTCCCAGCCCTTCTCAATGGACATCCAAGTTGGACTGGCAGCTATAAATAACTCCAAATTCACAGTCTGACTCTTAAAGCCGTCCTGTTTTTTCTTTCCACTTTATCTATTTCCTTTCTTAACTATTTGTTCTGTATGTGTGTAGGTCTTTTTCCCCCCATCACTAGCCACAGCTTAACTTCAACTTCCTATCTTTTGTTTATACTATTCTCCCCACTCCTCCCCTTTTTCATTTTTCAGTTTGATTTCCATACTTTTCACCATCTTGTCTTTTTCCACTGAATATTCTCCTTTTTCCAATTTCAACCTCTAGTCCATTTGGTTATTTTCTACTCAATTTCCAGTCAGCCGTCTTGCCTCTTTCATTTTTTGCCTTCCACTTCCTTTATGCTGATTTTCTATATTTCTTTCCTCTTAGCATCCTAGGATTTTTGCATTTGTCCTCTGGATACACAAGAAATTTACTGTGTTCCAAAATGATGCTGATTAGGGATGCTGATGTCTCCTTTTCCCTTTATTTTTGTCTATACACCACAGATAAAGGAGGAAGCTAAGCACCAAAGAGTGGCATGGAACCAACAGAAATAGTGAGCTAGGTATAAAAATAGATAGTGGGAATCAAAAGTACAGGAAAGGAGTAATATGAGGAACAGTCACCTTCCTCACTGCTGAGAAAGACTGACAGCATTTTCTTTAGAGCCTGCCAGTGCTTTTCTTTAACAGGAAAAAGAGGTTCGGTTTGCATTATAAAAGACTATATAAGTACCCAAGTACTGCTTATTCACTCTCTTGAACACGTGTACTGAGCTACATTTAATAACTTTATTTCTGCTCCCTGCATACTCTGAAGTGTCACTTGGGAGTTAACCACCTAAACTTGAAACTGCTCAGTTTGGATCTGAAAGGGAGCTGGCAATCACATAGGCTGTTTATCCCACAGTTTTAATGATGACCTAAGTTTGCCTTTGCAAAGAATGCTTGAAGTATTGACTGCCAATGCTCTAACTATAACCTGTACATCTTGTGCTAGATCAGATTTTGCCTTTTGGAAGGTCAGTGCTTTGTACTCTTTCATTTGCACTTTCTTTTTCGTTCTGCTGTTCACCTAATGACTTTTCCAGGTTTGATGCATTTCCTAATAGCATCTCCATGAACTCTCTCTATCCATGAAAGTACATCAAGCTAGAAAATGATAAATTAAAAACATAAAAAAAAAAATCTTAAGCTTTAATGTCAATGCTTAGTTTACTGAGCTCTGTATCTGGGCAATCATATTCAATTCAGAGCCACAAAACAGCATAACAAGACATTGTGAAGATCTTTACTCAGCAGAGTTGCCCTGCTTACTACTAACAGGATTACCAGTTGTACTGGCTAACTCATGGTGCTGTTATTTGAAGATTCTTTCACTACAACTCTTATAAGCATGCCCAATCTATTCTTAACACCCCTTCAAGTGACTGAAATGTTACAGACCTTCCACTGACTAAATAAAAAATTTAGAAAAATAAAGATTATGAAAGAACCTGGGCTTGCCCATCTCACACCTGCTGCCACTCTGCTTCCTGCTATATTCAAAACATATACACCACCAGCTGAAGCATGCATCAATTGGGTTGCTACTACTAAGTGCATTTTCTCAAGAAAGCAGACCTGTGTGCAACTTCAGTCCCATGTGATTTCTTAAATATGCCTTAAGTGTTTTGTGTTTATTCCCTAGATGGAAATTCCAGTATAAGTTCAACATACTGCCTGCAGCCACTCCAGATAGCCCAAGGTACGAGAAGTCTAAGATGCAACAATGTGAAGATGGATGGATTATCCAGTAGTTACAACTGAGCCATTTTCAGGTTGCTCTACATTTCTTCCAGCAGCTGAGAGTCCCAGTTCTGTCCTTTTCTCCTCTCTAGATCATCTTCACTCCAAAGCTATATGGGAGGTTAGCACTGAGCTACAAAAATCTGTTCCAAACTACCATGACATTCTTACACAGCAGCAAGCTACAACTTGCTCCTAAGACTAAATATTTAAGTAGCACAAAAATGATGAAGGACAGATTTTCTCATTCTAAAAATCAGACCGAAAATGCTGCTGAACTGAGCTGTACAGAAGTGCCCTACATTTCAGCAATTTCCCAAATTAATTATACTTCATCAGAGCTAAAAGAGTAAAGATGACTTTCCTTTTCAAGGATATATTTAAATATTAACAGCTTAATTGCTGTTTTCTTGATGCTGGAAAAAGTCAATGTCAAGTTCACCAGGAAATTAAATCACTAGAACCTTTTAAAACACAGAAATGAGGCAAATCATCACCTCTACCTCTGGCTGTTGTACTTGGACACAAGTCCCATGGCTTTCTGCAGCCAGAAGCTCAAGCAACCACTATGGTACCATCTCCAAGACAGAGTAGTCAGAACTGTTGAGATATCATGGAAGTT
This sequence comes from Loriculus beryllinus, assembly GCA_039877255.1. Lineage (NCBI taxonomy): Eukaryota > Metazoa > Chordata > Aves > Psittaciformes > Psittacidae > Loriculus > Loriculus beryllinus. The sequence goes on from JBCJKH010047219.1 coordinate 20,245, forward strand.
CCTTGCTGCAGAATGGATGAGCAACTGAAGAAACAGTTAAAGTGTTGCTCTGGGCTTCCAGAGCTCCCCAGAACAAACCCAGGTTGGGCACAAGATGTATGGCAGCATACATTTGCCATGACAGAAAAGCCAGACATGGTGTGGAATGAGCCTTTGCATGTCTGGTTCCAGCCTTTCAGAGCATTCTCAGAATTATCCATTGTTCAGACTTGAAGTTCTCTACATGGGGGAAGGATAAATTTCATGTCAAAAACAAATGATTGAGGAAAATCCCCATCACAGAATCTACCCAGCTTTTAGCACAAAAGGGAAAGATTTTGCTCAGCAACATAGCCCAGTACCTGACAACTCTCTACTCTTACCAGCCTTGCACTTTCAGTTGCAGGTCTTTGCCTACAGTTCTGGTACATGTAATCTCATTTATACAGACAGAAAATGAAAACCCTTCAACTATTTTAAAGAGCAGCTGAGAGCCACAAAGGAGGCAGGAGTGGATTAGAGCTCAGACCACATGAAACACACTGAGGCTGTGAGGATTTTTTTAATGAGACCAGTATGCTGCTCCAGAGCTTTCTGTATTTCACGTGTCTGCACAGGAATGGCAGAGCAGTGAAAGTAGGGCAGGAAAATATTTTGATTTGTTTGCTAATTCTCAGCAGGCATTTCTGTGCTTAGAAGACTTTTTCCTCAAATCCTATTTAAAAAGAAAAAATCCATCTGCCCAACCTGTGGTGTACTTGGACTATTTTTAACCTATACCCACATATATATATGATGGGCAAAATGTTAATACTGCAGATTCTGCTGATATTAT
>JBCJKH010047220.1:0-20422 GCA_039877255.1 Loriculus beryllinus
AGATAAGAACAGTTAAATAAGTAAAGTGTAATACAAAACTACTACTAATAATAATAATAATGATAAGGGAAATAACAAGGGGAGAGAATATAAAACTAAAAAAGGAAGGAAAAAAAACCCAGTAGACACAGGTGACGTACAGTACAGTTGCTCACCACCCACCGACCGATACCCAGCCTGACTCAAGCAGTGATCTGGGCCTTCCAGGTGACTCCCACTGGTTTATATACTGGGCATGACATGCTGTGGTATGGAATACCCCTTTGGCTAGTTTGGGTCAGTTGTCCTGTCTTTGCTCCCTCCTTGCTTCTTACGCCCCTCCTCACTGGCAGAGCATGAGACTAAAAGTCCTTGATCAGAGTAAACATACTGAGCAACAACTAAAACAGCATTGTTCTCAGATTAAAGCCAAAACCACAGCACTGCACCACCTACTAAGAAGGAGAAAAATAACTGTTACAGCTAAGTGCAGGACAATGAACTTGGAAAATACGAGGTCAAGACGCACTGTTGAAAGATCTTCCAGCAGCCTGGTAGATGAAGATGACCATTGTATCTTGTAAACTTTTTTGTGAGCATTTTAATGTCTTATATTTATTAAATACAATTTTTTGGGTCTCTAATTACATTCAGCCAACTTCATGCCTCTCTGCTGTCCCTGAGATTTGCTCTACCTGATTGGGATGCTCAGTGAGACACTCATGGATCAATGAGCTTCTCAAGAGTAAGTTATTTCCAGATCTGTACATGGGGCCAGAAGGGGTTTCCTCAAGCCTTTGGGCTTTTGGAAATTCAGAGTTAGTTTGCAAGAATGATGATTTAAACATTGGCAAATACAGCTGCTCTTGAAATACAGAATTAGTTTAATTTTATGCTCAAACATGTTTTGCATTGTTTGGTTTTGCCTTTTATTTCCTTTGACCTAACCTTTCCAGAATAATCTCTCTCCCTACCTTATTTACCCAGTTTCCACTAATGACTTTACTTGAGGTTTACCACAATAGTTAATAATCAGCTTCCTGAGATAACCACTTAAATGCTAGAGCTGCCTATTATGTCCTGTGTTTTGCTTTTTTGATGTACTGTATGACATGACAGGATCTAAATGTCAGTAGGTCTAACATTTGATTCACATTAATATAATTACCTGCAGTGCTTGGACAAACAAAGCCAAAACTCTTTCATCCTCAGATCAGAGACTTTTTTCCATCTTTGAAGACAACGCTCTAGGTTGGCTTTTGAAACTGCCCACTTACGGTGGCTTTGTCTGAATTTACGTAACAGACTTGCAACGATACGTTTTAATGCACTTGGAGTTGCCTCGGTCACGCCAAATGTGCACAGAAAACAAACAGAATTGGAATTCACTTTCCAGCAAGAATCCATGTAGTTGATCAGTTGGTGGCGGTTTTGGTTGTGTCCTGTGTCCTTCTTTAGCAGGATGTCCCACTGATTGGCATTTTGTGATGTCCAGGACACAACTCTGATTACTAAGGTGGTTTCAGCTCTGCCTAAACAAGTGAAGAGCTGTGGTCCTGCTGCCTGCTGTCTGCCCTGTCATTCATGTGTACCTATTATTCCTGTAGCTCCCAGTTACATCCATGCTGACTTCACTTCATACTTTTTTCTATGTAAAATTTGACAAGGCTGCACCTTATCACCCTTGTTCCCTTCCCTCCTCTGGAAGGCAATGACAGTAACTGTCATTCATCCTTAAGAGGAAAGCTGCTATGTTTAATGCTTTCTGTAATAATTTAAAGTTGTTGCCATGGTGGTTTTTGATCATGGGTGAAAGCCAGTCTTTGAATCAAATACAGCCTACAGCAAAGTGGTCTTGTTTTGGAGGGTTGGGGAGGGGAGTGGCATTGCAGGCCCTAGCTGACAACTGTCTTCCCACTCTGGACAAGAGACCAGCCTAAGGCAGACTGTCAAACACATGGCACTAATATCTGTTACAAACTACTCTGGAAGATGTTTAGAAACCTTGGGTGATATTAGGGCAGTAGTTACCATATTTTTGGGGGGCTTTTTGTTGGTTTTGGAAAGGTTCTTTTATCAATTTTCACCAAGATGAAGATCTAGAGAACTGTGCTTTATCTTGATTTTTAATCAAGTGATAGTGAAAAACAGAAGATTCCTGAAGATTAAGAAGTTTGACTTAAAGATTTTTTATTTTTCTATATTAGCTTTTCAAAACTGAAAGATATTACAAAAACTGTGAGGTTGTGCATTAAGAGGCAACAATGAGACGATGAAGTAGTTGAAGTGGCAACTACTGCTGTAAACACTATAACCAAGACAGTGTTGATCTTGTATGCAAAAATAATTGATGTGTCAAGATGAGGATTTTTCTTCATGGCATATTGCTTTTAATTTGGCAATAATTAACAAAGAAAAATTGTTACAATTTGAGAGATTCAGTGCCGTTTAATTTGAAGAATCTTTCTAGATTTTGTCATGGAAAGCACTTTCCTCAATACATTGTGGAGGCAGAGAAAAGAGCAAAAAGAGAAACGTGCGAGGTACTGAACACCATACCTTGGTGCTGCCTGCACAGGGGCTTCAGGGAAGGCAAATGATAAAGCTGGTGTGTCTGTCTTCCCAGGAGCTCACAGTCTTCTTAGCCTCTGCTGGGTGAAGCTTTATTTCCTTTCTCCTACCTCTCACTAGTAGCGAAGGAAAGCTGAAACATCAGTGGGATCCTTTTTCACAGTGTGCCCTGCTGTGAGACTGCCTGTATGCTTGCTTGTTTGCTTAGATCTGCTTTGATTAATGGACGTAAAGTTGATTGAGTGGTTGTTGTCATTAGCATAAGACTCTTCCTTATCTACTGAACTTGACAGGTATGAGACACTCCTTTGGTTTTCCGTATTAGTAATTACATTGTATTGCAGTTGTTGTTTAGGTGTTTATCCTGTGGTAGTTCTTTCCTGTATGCAGTCAGAGCTTTATCAGTTGATTTCCAGCTGAGACTTTGAGGAAGCTTTTGGTGCTTGGAGAGCTGTTGGTTGGTTGCTAGACTGAACAACAGTGAGCTGTCATAATCTAAATTTTCATCAGAATGACATCTGATAATGTGTCACGTAACACATAGTGGTTGGCTGGAAGTTGAGTACCTGTTTGAAGATCTGTGCATTCCCTGCAAATCTGCAGCTGTGGTCCTTAAGTGCATAATGGTACTGTCTTTCACTTACCGTATTTACAGGTGTTACTTCTTGGATTCAGTTTCCCAAATTATTCCTGTTACATATGTTTGTGGTGCAGTTTGTATTTTCAAATGATAGGAGAGCTAGACTGTTTCCCAGTCTCTTGCCCCATCACCTTCCAAAAACGCTTGCTTTATTTTGGAATACCCCTGACTTTTAGTTCATTAGAGTCTCTCTAAAAGGTTTTTACCCTCTCTTCAGAAATTCAAATGCTGTTTTCTGATTCCTTTTAATATTAGCTTTGTGCTTTAGAGTAGGAGTATTTAATTTGTGATTCCTGTTTTGGAGAAAAGCCAAGTCACATATTGTATGGCTGTTCACCTATAAAGGGAAAATTGATTCTTATTTGATCCCCTTCTGTTAAAGCCTGAAGATTCCATCTCTTTTGATCAAGGAGACGTCTTCTTCATACCTCGTACTTCTCTAGACCCTTGTTTCTTAAAAAATGCAATGCTAATTGCAGTTGTACAATGTAGGTGATAACTATGTGGAAAGGTTTGAAATCAGGTTAGGAATCAGACAAGGAAGTTAACAACATTACTTGTGTAAGTATAGCACACAGCAAACAGCTGAGGATATGTCTTGTATTCTGTGCGTATTATCCACACAGTCCTTAGCATCATTTTTTTGCCCATACCCTGATAGCCTCTCCCAAAAACTTCTACTGCTGAGGAACTAACCCTGGTTTCCAGGTAGGCCACTTGAGTGTTACCTGCTCTGAAGCCTGAAGGTGTAGAAATGAAACAGGCCAGCTGAGATCAGTGTCGGAGAACTCTCCTGGGCATGCTTAAATGATGTGTATAGACTGTAGCTGTTAAGAGCTAAAAAAGTTTTGGTCTCCATGCAAAATCCCATGGTCAGGGATATTCAAGGTGACACTCCTTCTGAAGAATGTTCTGTGTTGATCATTTGTACTCCATCAGCTCTAAAATGCTACTACTTTCATGTCTGTATGTGGAAATAGACTGCAAGATGACACAAAAGTCTTTCCACTCTCAGAGAAGCTGTAGGTACAAGCTATTTGTAAGATGTCCTTAGGTGGATAGCCACAGCAGTTGTGAAGTTGGCATGATGCTTCTCTGAGGCAGTATTTGTTCTGCTTTCTTAATGAAAAATCAAAATCCATCAGTTACTTTACAGCATATTTTTATAGCTGATTTTGCAGTGTAATAGTCATTATCAGTGTTTTAAATTTCTTGGCCCTTCACATGCCTTGTGTTTGTTCTTGATGTGATGTTGCAAAGGAGTTATGTGAACGTAATGTTTGTAAAATGCTTTGAAGATGAAAAGCGCTACAGTAGGGTTTTATTATTACCAGAGGCAAAGTGAGCAGGAGTGGCTTAATGTTGGACTGTTCATTTCCCAAGAGATGGCTTTGTTTTGAAGAGTGCACATTATCAATTGGGTTGGAAACAAAATTATCTTATTTCAGTCCTGAAGATAAATAAACTGGCAAGCTTTCTACCTTGAGATTATTTGCTGAGATATTTCTTCAGGGGCAGAGCAGTTACCATGCTATCTATGGCTCTGTTCTTAGCTTATGTTTAATGGAACATTTATTTACTGTATTTGGCTTCCACCATCCGAAGGTATTTTGAATCCAGTTCGTTCAAACATCCTTATGTATATAACAGTATTCCTACAGCTATATGATACTTAGATATATATGAGATATTTAAGAAATATATATTTTTGAGACATGTATTGCTCTTCTAGAGAGAAAATCAGTTTCAGCAAGTAAATAAAAAGTAGTCTGCATTCAGAAATGGTGATGTTTTATTAGGGCTTGGTTCACAGACAGTTCTTCACATGTTCAACCTGCCATGTATAAAAGAACTGGCTTTTTTTTTTTTTTTTTTTTTAGTAATACTTTAAATATTTTTGAATAATTTTTCTTTCCAGCCTATATCTAAATCATAAACCAAGAGGTGGTTATGCAGGGGCAACAAATAGTCATAGTGAGCTGTTTGGCAGTTCTCAAGCTAATATGGTTTCCTTATGAGATAGAGAAGGGAGGGAGCTATGTTGTTCAAATGGAAATTCAGCTTCAGCTTGCTAAGCAGGGAACTGCTTAAGGAGCACTGATGTTCTCTTGTGGATTGATGTCCTCACATGGATCATTGTATCCCTTGCCCTTGCAGCGGGTCATCACATCCACCCGAAAGCCTTGTTGTGACAGAGCTGTTCTGTGGTGTCAGCACTGGGTGCCTTTTGGGAGCCGGCACTGTTACAGCCGGGGATTTCTGAAGCAGCCATTGTCAATGGAGGGGTGCTGGGTCGCTGCCAGGCGCGAGGCACTGCATCCCTGCTGCCTTGAGCGGGCCACCTCTCTGTGTGCAGCTGCAAAGGCTCTAGGCTCCTGCCCGCCACTTGCAGAAATCATTGTGGAATTTGCTGATTCTGCCAGATGCCAGCTAAACACTTGTTCCCAAGTGGTGTGTCCTATCAGTACAGCTGTTGGTTATGAAAAGCATGCAAGGGCTTTCATCTGTAATAATAGAGCTTTGTTGAAGTATTGCAAACTCAAAATGGTCTGAGAAATGCTGTCAAATAGCGTCTCTTTGCTTAGCCAATAGGGAGCTTCATTCCCCAATGCTCCCATTAAAATGATCATTTGTGTCAGAGGGAGGGAGGGAGGAAGTCTAGATTTTCCCTCTTACTGTCCATAAGGATTAACTGACATGGTTGGGCAGTGCTTTCAAAATATTCTGACCTATTTGCACAACAAAACGGGTGAGAACAAAATAAACAGCTCTGGTCAGCAGCTGAATGCTGTATTGTAGCTGCTGTATTTGGTAGTGGACTTTCTCATAATTTTTCCAATGTAGACAAAACCTGGATGCTACAGAAATCTTTAAGCATTACAAGCAGATAATACCTTTCCTGAATAGCTTGATTTTTCTGTTGCTCTTTGGGGAAAGGGGACAGTTTGGCTGTAATTCAATAGGAACAAATACTTATGAAGCAACTGACAAAAAAGTGTAGGAGTAGATTTATCATTTTGCTATGCAGGGTGATAAATAATTGCATCATTTCCAACAAGCTGCAGTATATACTTGTGAGATGGTGGATTTTTCTCCAAGGTGTAATCTCTGCGAAGAAGCATTAAACAGGGAATTGTGACAGACTGTAAGAATTGGTGGTTTCGTGCTTTGCCTTTCATTCTGTAACAGTCATGGTGGGTACTTGTCATTACCTCTTCATTTTTATGTAGTATCCCCTAAGGAGTGAATCAAGAGAAATGTTTCATTTTAGCTGTTTGGACAACCATTCCAAATTTCCTGGGTCACAGATTTTTGGTAGTTTGCAGGATAAAATTGCCTGACACTGAAGATAGGAAATACCTCATTATCTTGCATCTTCAACTCAGATTCTGCAAATACTAACGTGAAGCCTTTTAAAATTTGTCTTTTATTTCTCCAATTCCATTTAGTGATAGTCCCAATGCTGTCCATGAAGTGGAAAAGTGGTTACCACGACTGCACTCAGTTGTCATAGGACCTGGCTTAGGTAGAGATGAAGTTCTACTTGAGAATGCTAAGGTAATGTGCATACTGATGTTTTATTCTATATTTTTATGTTGCATTTTATTAACCAATTTCATCTCTTTTACATGATTACACAAATGGTTTTGATAGGGTTACTAAATAAGATTTAATAAAATATTGTTGACTTAAAATTACAGCTGTTAGTCACGGTCTTCTTTATGAAACTGTAAGCATCACTCTGAATTTTAGGCACCCATATGGTTGTTTTGATTTGCTTTTGTTTTGATTGTGAAAGTTGCTAATTAAGAAATAGAAGTTGGCATCTCTAGATAAAGAACTCCGTGTTTTCTTAAGTGTAAAGCACTTGTACTGTGAGAACATAAATATGAATCTGAGTTCCTGATTTTCGGAACCATATTCAACAACTTTATCAAGCAAGGTACCAAAGAACAGGGGCTGTGCCCTCTTGCAATAAGCACTAATACTCTCAATTATAAACTGTTGCGGATTTCTACCCTGGGTAAAGAGGTAGGCCTGTTTTCTGTCAAGCCTTAGTGGAGGGCTGAAAACAGAAGCTTAGATAGTTTTGTACTCTAAATAATATGTACTTACACCACCTTCCAGATGATGTCTTGTATTACTGTCAACACCTCTTTGTATGTTCAAAGTATATATTTCAGTCTAATGTCAACCTTATTTTGTACAATTTTAATTTTTCTTCCTGAGAATTTAGTACTGAATCAGTGGTACTAACAAGTGAAATTAATATAATTTACAGAAATGTTGGTAGTTACACAGGGAAATTGCAAAAGACAGGAGGCAAGAGGCTGGAGGCCATTCTATCCAAGTAGTTTAGGATACCTTGAGAGCTATGGAGGGTGATTTTGCTAGGCATTTGTTAGCGAAAGGAGCTGTTGGAGCTCTTTGCTTCTCTTATTCTCCTCCTGCTTCCAAAAGACATTTGGTTTATGATACAGGGGTGCAAAACTATAAAGAGTGTGGATTCAGAAAGAAAAGAAAAATAAATTTATTACAACTGATCGAGAAACCAAATTCTATTCTGAATGGAAAATTTCAACAGCAATTTTATTCTTTTTTGAAAACTTTTAAAAAATTCTTTTTACTGAAAAGATTTTGGGCAGTAATTTTTCTTTTATTCTTGGGTTTAGGTTTTTTTATATTTTTTCTAAAGGAAAACAACTTTAAACAAAAGAAGGATTAATTTAAAATATCTAATTATCCAACATAAGCTTCTGTTATATCAGAATTCTGTCTGGGTTTTATAACTATCTGTCAGTGTCTGTATTACAGATGTATCTGGAAGAGTTCTTGATTGTATTTTATTCTTTTTTCCCATCATTGCTAAAAATAATTTTGTTTTATTAGTAAATTACAAGCATATTTTTACTTCAGCCTGGCTGTCCCCTGTGAGTTGGCTTAAAGTTAAAGAAACAAACCCAGCCAATGAAGACAATGTGTTTAGAAGTTACTTCATGCTAAAATATCAGGGCACATTTGTAGGAGCTGTGGTTCTGACCTTATTAATTTCAGGTCATGTTAAAACTCAAGTTCTTTGTCTTCATTGTAATTATGCAAGTGTTCATTAGTTACTCAGTGTTGGCTTTTAACATGTAACTGGGGACAAGTGAACCCTGGTTGCCTGCTTGAGGAAGACTGGTGCTCCTCTGTGCTGAGGAAAGGTTGAGTCTGTCCTTGCTTCAGTGGTGAATTTTAAGCTTTGTATCCCTCTTCACCTTCAAGAAAAAAAGCAAGTGATGATGGCATTGCTATTTTAAACTTTTGTAGGAGGCTGGCTTGGTATATAATTTTCAGTTGTCTCTTTAAGCTAACCTCAGCGTGCTGTCATGTGAACACAGGGCTGAGATGTAGATTAGTGTCTGCATTTTGGTCAGGTTTTTGTATCAGATTGGCAGTGATGAGGGGAGAGAGCTTCCCGTCTTCCTTCTCCTGCCCCATTAAAGTGCTGAGGTGTAGTGGTCTGTCACCTCTCTGATGCTGTTCTTATGTCAGTTCTTGTCAGTATTGTGCCAGCACATTGCCGATGAATGTCCTTGTCCAAATAGGCATGTGCTGGGGATGCTTTTCCCTTCTGAGCCCTGAGAAATGAAGATACTAATGCAGTAACATGTGATTTTTGGTATAGAGCCCACGGACAGTGTTTTAGTGAATTATATAATTTATATTTTATAGCCTGAGTACTTGTTGACCAGATGGTGCATCTTCTGTCTCCATGTCAAAGAATGCTTTACATCCTCAGCATCTTGACTATGTCACCACCTTCTCTCATACTTGATGCCTGCAGTGTATGCACTGTGGCATTTCAGCTTCTTTTGAACAGTCTGATGGGGGGGGAAAAAAAAGCACCTTGTGAGCAGTTTCCTTTGAATTTTATTTTTTTTCCTTTTAGAGCATAGTGGTAGTCTTTGACTATGTACTTATTGGCTTCTTGTGATTGTTTGGATTTGGCTGTAATTCCATCTACAAGCCCTGTTACAAGAAGCCGCTCTACAAGTTATACCCCTCTCTCATATGTCACTTGTGTGGGTCGGTGCCAAAACCCTCACATACTGTTCCTCAGTTGTCTGGGTTAGGGCTGATGATCTGTCAGAGCTTTCTAGCCATGGGTTTGCAGGACCAGGAGCTTCAAGAGAATCTCTGAAGGAGAGCGTTTGTTGGGTCCTAATAGCTGTGCAGCTGGATCCTATGTAGATGTGGCAATCCTAGTCTTGGCCTGGTTGCACCCAGAACTCTGGCAAATAAACAGTCCAGGCTATCTATTTCTCTTCAGAGAAGGGGACAAAACCAAAAATTTCTCCTCCCCTTCTCAGCTCTGGAGTGTGCAGGTTGAAGCATCTCTGCTCCCCATTCTACTCCCAACTTCAAAAATGCTGTTACCACATTTGTTGCAGAACTTCCTTGTAGACAACACTGGACCATCGGTTTTTCCTCTTTCAATGTCCATGGTTGATTCTGGCCAGAGAAGGTAGTATCATTACCTCTCCAAGTTCATCTCAGCTGGTATGCTGCTGGTAGTGGTTTAAACTGTTGAGATAGAGCTTAGCTGCCATGTGGAAAAAAGGCCAAGGGCCCTGTCATTGTCCTCTGCCAGTGCTTAGAAGCAGCTTATTTCCAAAGGTACTGGATGTTCTTTTTTCACACAGCAGCAATATTATGTCTCTATAATATCTACCCACCACAGTTTTCTTCATTCAGACGTTTGAGGGATGTTTGCACTTCTGGTCTTAAACTGATCTGATTTTTCTTGTAGCGTGAGACTTGGAAGTAGGGGAATTCTTGTCTGTGCCATCAAGAGCTTTTCCTCAGGTGCCCAGATAGAGCCCGTTGGAAATTCTCTGTTTCAGGTGGATTCTCAGTTCCACCTCAGCTGAGTTCTCAGCCTTTCTGTATTTGGTCAGTTGGAGTAATTCCCCTGCTTTGAAGCCTCATGCCTTTAGGATTTGGGCAACCCTTCACAGCCCTGATAAATTGTGAGAACAGGACCAGGTGCTTCATTACACTGCACTGTTTTTTGCAAGATAAGAGGACTACAGAATACAGAGCCCCCTTTTGTTGTAGCAGTCTGGCAAAGTTAAACCTGCTGCTCTGGGCCATGGTATCTGAGCAGCCCCCTGGGTTCTTTTTATACCAAATATAAGACACCTGAGAAGAATCCCAGGTTAATGCTGCAGTTGGTAGATAGTAGTATTGTCTGTGGAGCCTACCACCAAGTGTGAATATGAACAACAGGGTGTCTCTCTTTGGGGTAACTCAAGTTAGCAGAAGAATTATTTACCAGAAACAGAATTCTTCAGTGTGTGTCACATGCATTTGCTTCCTGCCCTGTTCATACCCCCTGGAAAATCCTATGGAGGTTCTTGCTGTGGGGATTCAGCAGTTAACAGGAAGTGAAGTAGTAACAAGGACATGCCACTTTCTGTCTGAGCCTTCAGCTAGGTGGGGTGAGAGAGACAGGGTCTTGTGCCTGTGATACTGCAGAGGCAAAAAACATATATCCCCAATATTGATGCACATACCACAAGTGGTATCCAGTGAAAAACTGCATTCTTAGTTGCCAAGCCTCATTGCTTTCAAACAGCCCAATGAGTGTCAGAATTTGTGGACCTCTTCACCTAAGGTGTAGCATTTTCTGGGACAGTATGCGGTTCTTTTCTGATGCTGGTACTGATGTGAATAAAGCTTGGGAGAGCCAGCTTGACAGAGATCCTCTCCTTGTGCTAAGAGCTGCTGCTGTTTGTGCTAAGAGCTATTAGTATTCTGTGGCTTCCTTGCAAATCTCTTGATTAGAAAAACAGTTTTTGCAAATATGCTAACAGGACCTTAAATACAGGTTTATGCAGCTTGCAAGCAGAATTTGTTTTCAAATGTATGTAATGGATCTTGATGAAAGTCATTCACAGTGAAGTGGGATGTTTATTTGCTTTCTGTTTGTAGGCTTATATTGTTGTTTAACTTCATTTTGATACTTATAAGTATTTGTAAGCGACACGCTGGAATTGGATACCTTTTGAACAATTTCTGAGCACATTCAGCTAGAAACCATAAAAAAGAAATTGGGAGTGATAAATTGCAGAGTTCATTTTCAGTTTATGTTTATTTGTTTTAAGACAAAATCCCAGCAGCTGACTATGAATACCTTAAACCAGGTTTAACATTAACATGATCAATGATAAATTGGGAACCTCCTAGAGTTTGCTTTCTGAGTGCAGTCCTTCAGTGGATGAGACAGCATGAGAAAACTTTGTGTCTTTATTCTGATTTAGATTTTTTACTTTGGAGTGAAGGGGATTATTGCTTAGCTGGATTTGGAGGTGTTTAGGGAATACTGCAGTTTTCCTCCAAGTTTGACAGCAAGGATCTGCTTTGAATTCAGAGGGGGAATCTACAAGTAGATCCTTATCTCTTTTTGTTATTTTTAATGTAGAATGGAACAGTTTTGATTAGCTGCCATGTAGAGCATCTTCAGCTTTTTTAGCTGTAACAACAGCTTTTAGCACTTTCCAAAGCACTTACTGTGCTTGATGATATAGTGGGGTACTCTTTAGAGTCCTTATCACTCTCTGCCTGGATTAAATTAAGTATTTACTTGTGTACCTGAAAAATCTGTTTTGGAAAACAGGGTCTAGCATGTAGTACTACAGTTAAAAGGCAAAAGACCTGGTTAAATTGAATGGAGCGTAAACCATGAGATAAGCTTATGTCTTTCAGAGAAAGGATGTTTGTTGCTGTTACGTGACTCGTAATTCAAATAGTACAAGTGGTGATCATTTGTTATGTGAGATTTGTGAATTTAATGGATTGATTAATGAGCTAGTGGTAGTTATGCATACAGGGATATATGAAGTAAAACTCAGGCAATTAGGCTAGTTAAAGGTGATTTATGTGAATCTTGTTCACAAAGTAAGATTTTGATTGTCTTTGCTGAGATCTGAAAGAAGGGTGAGTTCTTGGGTCAGTTTGTAGGAATGAAGGAGATCAAGTTTCAGAGTTCACTGCATGTTTCCACCATTGGGTAAACAGATAAAGAAAGAAAACCCCAAAACAAATACTGAAAATACAGCTCTAATGTGAAAAACCTTAAACAGTGGAACTCCAATTTTTAATGATTTTCAAAACCGTCTGTATCAAATACAAAATAATTTTTTTATTTGGGGAATAAAAGGGAAGCTTCTCCCCTTGTCCCCTGCCAGCCCTGACTATGGCCTCGAGCACAAGCCTGTGCTTGAGATATTTGCCTACCTGTGGCTGTGCAAGATTACAAACTTATGCTTGCCAAGGCCATTTTCCAAGCATGTCTGCTGCAGAGCTGCATCCTGACCTCTATTGCAGCTGAGTTCTGCTAACTCTGCATTTATCCAGACTTGAAGCAAGGAATGCAGAAATGCTTCCTAGGGCTTTCAGTGCCTATTTGTGGGAATTGATTTGCAGTGTGTTGGGGTGGAACTTATTTGTGCCTCCTGGGCACTTTGGGGAAGGAATGTGCAGAAATACTTCCAGCTGCAGCATTTACAGGGAAAATTTTGCTGTTTCTTCCCTTTTATCTCTTTGTTCCAGACAAAACTGTAGATTCAGAATTGTTGGGTGAGAGCAGCATCCATGTGGAAAATACAAGCAATTATAGGGAGCATTTCAGTAGCAGTTTCTGATCCTAAGTTTCAGTAGAGGGCTGTTTCATAAAAGGGGCTGCCACAGCTTTTTGATCCTTTAAGGTTTTATAAGATGTAACCAGTGCCACATTATGCACATTTGAATGTCTCTATCAAACCGGAGTATGTAATTACATACTTGGCATTTGCAGATTGCAGTAGAGTGCACTGAAGACAAGGTTATACTGCTTCCTAAAATGTTTGGATGTCATCATGGTCAGTGCTATCTATTATCATAGCATGCAGAAGATTGAACTTCTTTTTGAGAACATGGATAAGGAATTTTGCAAAGACTAGGCCAAGACATGACTCTTGAAGAGACCTAGGAAATACAGTGTCTGTTGCTGGTGTCAGTGAAGGAAATTGTGCAAGGTAGAAAGATGACATTGTGATGCATCCTTGATGAAAATTAATTACTGTTGTGGGATAGATGTTGCTTTATATATGCTGTTATTGTGGTTTCTGTTTATTTCATTGTCTTTTACTAAAATGGCTGGCTCTAATTTCCTGATTCTTCTGTTTGTAAACATCAAATGCTGAAGTTATTGTGCAGGTAAACCAAATGAGTTCACCAGTAAGAACCGAAGTAGTGCTACAACTAATAATTAGATTGAAAGTCATTGCAGGCATTCTGCAACTAATCCACATCTAATTAAAAAGCTGAGAAATGTATCCAAGTCAGGTGTGGGCAAAACCATGCATAATCGTCTTTTCCAAGGAGCTATGGGGAGCCACCTTGTATGCTATTGTATACAGGCAGAGTAAATAGGATAATATGTGTTATTGCTGGCTCGTGGGCTTGGGTGAAGTCCAGGCTGACTGCAGAGTTCTGCAAGAGGCTGTGGGTGCTGCTGATGCCGCAGGGTGGCTGCTGTATGAAGACTTCCCATGGCTGATTAGATATCCTTTGATAGTACTTAGGAGTTCCATAGCAATTTATTCCTCCCTCACATGTTCCCTCCATTCCCCTCCTAGCTGTTTTATGCAGCCAGAGTTTTGCACTGGCTCATTTTGGCCCATTCCCATTCACCATTATAATTATGGAAGTGTGCAAGAGTCCTGGATTTCCATGTTAGTGCAGGTGAACCTTGTGATTCATAGCACAGCTGCAGGGTATCAAATAGATAAATTGCATGATGTTTTTCTGCATTACTGTGCTCTCCTTCAGCACACTTGTCCCTTCAACATTCTTTCTCTTGTAGTCCTTTCCAGCCTGAATTGTTTCTGATTTAATGTGTGTGGTGGTCTGGTTGCAGTGGGACAGGAGTTGTCTGTTTTCTTTTGGTTTGTTTTTGTGATGTTTTGGGTGGTTTTCCCCCATAAAGAAATAGAATTTGGCTTTGGGAATCTATTTTAAAATTCCCATGTGAAAGTTATGACAGAGTGCAGTTATTTACTAAAATGAATGCATTACATTTCAAGGAATACCTTCCATGATAAAATAATTAATTAAAACACATAAATTCTTTGCACTTAACTTTGTAAGTTTTCCTAATTGCAGTATAGGGTTACCTTTATCCAGGTAGAGCACTGGTTTCAGCTGTGACACAACTTTTTCAGTTCTTCCTGAGTAGGCTGCTTGCATACAAATCCTGGATACACAGTCTAAGATTTTTCAGGAAATCTTGTGTTTCAAGAGTAGAGTAGGGGTAGATTCCGGTTAATTTTACCCCCTTCTGGCTCTCTTCCCCTCAAGCACCTCCATCAAAAATTGCAAAATCACTGAAACACTATTTTGGACATTCTTAAATGTCAAGTATTTGGTGCTGCTAACATGATAACTGTGTGGGAGGTTGTCCCATATACAGCACCTTCATAGTATGTGTGAATCCCAGGTCACTTCCTCTTTGGCTTAATTAGGGTAGAAACTTCAACTGTGCTTTTCAGTTGTTTGGAGAGGAAGCTCTTGTTACAGATTTGTGCTAGTACAGTTCATCATCACTGATATTAATCATAGCAGGCTGGAACCTGTTTTCCTTTCCTCATTCAAACGTTGTGGGCTGTAGAGTCACTGTTTCAGAGAGCCACCAAGCATTCAACCAACTGATATGAAGCAGAACATCTCTACCAAGGGACTGTCCACACCCACTTATTAGAACTTTCTACATGAAAGCTAGGAGACTGAAATGTGGGTCTGACATCAATATTGTAGAGGAAGTACCCAAATTTCAGTCTTCAGTATCTTAGCTAACCACTGTGGCTGTAAATCATCAAGTTGAGTGACAGCAATGTGTCAACTGTTCTTCTCCTCCTCATTGATCTCTCTGTGTTGTGACTAGGTGCTAAGGTTGTCCTGTGAGTCCAGTATCATTTCTTAGTGATTTTAATTGGCAGTATTCTCTTCCAAATCCTTTCCCATATAAATAATTGTTACATTGGATAAAACTGAACAGATGGTTCTTGTTCATACATAGGATCCCATCAGAAATCATTAAGTTTTGGTGTGAAAGTGGAGTTAGTCTTGAGCTGTATTAATTGTGTAATTGACAGTGAAGATTCGTCTGTATGCTACAAGTATTAACCAGGAAAGTCCATGCCAAATATCAAGATAGGGGTTCAGCTGAAAACTGATTTTTGCTTCCAGGAACAAAATACTCTGTATAGAGGATGTTGCCATTTTTGCTGTAAACAGCTCTTACACAACTTACTTATTTTGGGTTTTTTTTAATACAGTATCTCTAGTAATAGAGTGTTTAAAAGCGTGCTTAATCTCACCTAGTTCTTGGTGTCTAAAAATAAAGCAGTAAAGTGTCTCTGTTCTCTCTGTGGTAGTTGAAGAGAGGCAGATATGTCTCTTGGTGACTGATCCAACCCTAAGTGTGGTGCATAAGCTGCATAGGATGAATTTCTCTCCAGTGGCTAGCCATTTGACCTTTAAATGGCAGCAGGTGAGATGAGTCCTTTCCACAATCAATAGGGGACACAGGTTCTCCAGTGAATGTTGTGTGCTTCAAGTGGGTGGTTGTCTGCTTCTGCTTTACTATGGTTGCCAGATTACCAACTACCCTCCCCAGAACTTCCTCTATGAGGTTTCCTGTCTGTCTCCAAGCAGTTTTCTGCCTGGCTTTAAAGAAGAGGAAAGGAAAATAATTAGGGTAGTTTTCTGGGGTTTTCATTTGGTGTTTTTTTCATTTGTTTAGCTGTTGGGTTTTTTTGGGTGGGTTTTTTTGCTTTGTTTTGTTTTTTAACAGAAATGAGCTTTCTAAATAAGACAAAGGCCTTTTTATCCCCTGGTTATTTGTTTTATAAGGAGAGAGAGAGAGAAAAAAGCAAACATCACTCAATACATTAGATTAGGAACTTACACCTCAGAGACTCAGCACACAATGGAAGTTGCTTTGCCAGTAGGTTTTACTTAGCAAGATGAAATTTCTCTTCAGAGCAGAGGTCAAATGTCTCAGGATTGTGTGTGGAAGACGTGCTGGAGTGGTAGGAATGCAGAATGTTATTAGGAAGAAATACCTTGTTTCTCTGGATAGTACCAGTGTCTCAGTCTTCCAGGAGCTATTTACTTGTAGATATACTTTCATGCTTTGTAATTTCCACCTTTTAGGTTTTTTTTCCTATAACTTGCATCCTTCTGGTGGATAATGGATCTTCAGGATTCTTGATTAAGCCTGTTGTTACAGGTGTATACAGACAAAAAGTGAAATTCTGTCCAATAGTCAAAATGATAGTTATGAGGAAATATGAAAAGATGTCAAACAATAACAGCAACAGCCAAACATTAACTGTTTCAGGAACAGAAGTTCCTTGGGTTGCTCATAATATATTTAAGAGTATGATTTGAAAGCATAAGGACTTCTGTGATTCTGTGTCTTCCCTCAGATTTCCTTAAGGAATCTGTTGGAGAAATCTTTTATGGCTTTAAAATATGAAGTGTCATGAAAGACTGGTTTACTAAAGTTGACATACTAGAATAAACTGATGATTCATGTTAGTGGGAAGTGGAGCAGTAATCGTTTTAAGTACTGAAGGAGTTTGGTGAAGCTGCTAACGTACAAAAATATTCTAATTGAAAGCAGTTAGAAAATGAGGTTGCAGTAAATGGTATTTATGTCTTCAGAAATTGAGGGAGAATGATCTCAATGCTTTCTTATATGCTATCTTGTTAACCTCTGGGGCTCAGTAGGTAGCAATATGATAGCTAATCAGAAGAGCTTAGTGTGGTTCAGAAGTAATTGGGCTGTTGGGTGTATAATACTCATTTATGCGAAAAACAACAAACCATAAACCTGCTTGCTAGATCAACAGCATTATTTTATTATAACCAAGCGAGTCAAATTAAACATAATTGTTAATGAACTTAACTCAGCAGGGGTAAAGCAGTACAGCTTCTGTGAAGCTGTGAAGCTGAGCTGTGTACATCTGTGCAGATTAAAGTTAGTGAATAAAGAAATTACTCTGTCTTGTATGTTTCTTAAAAGCTTTGAAAGTAAGGCTCTGTGGTTTTCAGTATGCCACAGCTAATTGTAGGTATGCTTTAAGATTCCATCCTTGCACAGCTGTTAAATATACTTATTCGTAAACTTTGAATAGTTGAGTAGCAGTTGAATGGCATGAGTTGTGTAAAATCTGTGCTTGGTTCAGAATTATCCAGGGAGGTGGAGGTAGGAGAAAACTTTGGTGTTTGTTCCCTTGGGATCCCAAGGAGGGTGGGCAGTCTGTGGCACACAGCTCAAGCTGAGGCTTGTGCAGGCATATGTGTATGTCATGGAAAGGGTTTTATTCTGTAGCAGCCTCTGATGCAGCTGCAGCAGTGTGTTGAGACAAGTCCTCAAGCTTGGAGCAGCAGGTAGTGTATCACCCTCATGCTTCTAATGTGTGAACAGTCCCCAAACAAGCAAAAGTAGTGTTAGGTTGAAGAACGCTGCTCTAAGTTCTGGTCATCCATTTAAAAATAGAAGGGAAAGATTTCTACTGGTATTGGAAAAAACAGAATCAAGTAGGAACGAGTTTGTGAAGATGTGTATATTCCATTATCAGTGATTTGCAGGAAGCAAGGTGGGCAGTATTTATTTTGACCACAGTACAAGAACAGAGGGATGTTCAATACTGTGAACATTCATTAAAAACTGCTTCCTTGTTCTTTATGTAATTGCTAACCTGTGGAGCTCAGTGCCATATGACAGCTAATCTGAAGAGCTTAATAACATTCAAAACTAATTAGACTTTTGGATGGATACCATCCTCTGTTATCTTCTACAGGAAAAAGATAAACTCTCCAGCTTCAAAGACAAGTTGATAATGACCAACATTCAAAAAACTTGACCGTCAGCCATTGCTCATTAAAAAAGTTTGAGTAACAGTTGTTGCCACTGTTCAGTTAGGAGAGAGAACAGGACAAGGGCAGAGAGTCTGTTAGCAGATGCTGCTTGCTGAAAAAAACAGGTCTGCGAATGGTCTGTTGAATGGTCCACCTTGGATTTGTTTTGAAAAGTATAAAACCTCAAAGACCATGAGTGAAATGACATGTCTTATGTAGTGCTTGTCTCAGGTTGGTTAGTTGTCCATGCACACAAATACTGCAGTGGGGCTCCTGTCAGAAAAGCAACTAAAATTAATATTATAGTTATTTGTAGATTTATGTCATGGCAATACTCACCTGGATTTATTCTTATTTTTTTAAATGGAGATGCATATTTACTATGTGTGACTGATGTTGGCATTACATGCCTGCTGCAGCAGGGAGAGTGAGTAAGATTGCTTGTTTGTTTGCTTAGCAACACCAAGGCATCAGTTATGGAACCCCTGTTGACACTGCTTATACTTGAACCAGGGAGAGAACAATGTAGTTGTAAAATTAACAATTGATACGAGGATGTTTTACATTAGTTTGCAGAATATAACTGATTGTTTTCAATTTTGCTTTGTAAAAGCAACTTAAATGATCAGATTTATTATATGAATTTGGTTTGGATTGTAAGAGATTTAAATTAGCAAGTGTCTTAAAATTGTCTTCATTTTTTTGCAGGGTATTATAGAAAAATCAAAAGTGAAAGGAATTCCTATCATTATCGATGCTGTAAGTATTTTGTTGATTCAGTCAGTGATTTGATATTTAAGAATCCATTAAGTAAATGTTCTTCTTACTGGCTGTTGCAGGATGGACTGTGGCTGATTTCCCAGCAGCCTTCCCTAATTCAAGGCTACCAGCGAGCTATTCTTACTCCAAACTATATGGAGTTTAGTAGACTGTATGAAGCCATGGTGAGCTGTTTTCCTTTTTTATATTTAAGTACATGCAAGTTCAGTCTTTTAGTCTTTAAAAATAAACAACTTATTACTGGCTTGAACATTTTGCGCTGTTTCGTACATGCAGAATAAACATTCTCTGGGGTTTTATGCATAATTCTTAAACAAAGATACTGCAGAAGACTTTTTCTTATGCACTTCTTGGCACTGCAGTGGGTATAGGAAATAAAATACCTTGAAAGACTGATAGTGCTGCTTTTTTGTTTCTTCCCCCATACATCTGATGAAGTAACAGGCGTTAGAATATGTTGTTCTAGTAGTAAAATATGTACTGTGTGTGGAATTCTTGTGTTGTAGCTTAGAGACCCCGTAGACAGTAGTGATCATCATGGATGTGTATTAAGACTCAGCCAAGCCATGGGGAATTTGACAGTTGTTCAAAAGGGAGAAAGAGATCTTATTTCAGATGGAGAGAAAGGTAAGTGAAGCCTTTTGCTTTCAGCAATATGATTGTTTTGTTTTGCTTGCTTTCAGTCCAGTGGTTGGACTGTACTCCCTGAAGATTGAATGGGAGGGGTGGCTTTGCGGATCACCTTTAGATGATTTGTGTGAATTGATATTTTAAGAGTGCAGCTTATTTGCTGAAGGAAAAAAAAAGGCTGCTGATTTTATTTCTTATTTAAATGGCTATAACTTATCTTTTATATTACACAGGTATTGAGATATTGATGTTTCAATCTTTAAACTGTTTTAAAACCCTTAGCTGAAATGGTCTATGTAAGTGCAGATGTGATTGCTAAATTGGTGCAGAATAATATTGTTGTTTCACCATATATCAGTGTGCATGAAAAATAAAGATGTCTTGAGGTTCATGGGGCTGTCGATCAGCATGTACATACATGACTTGTACATTAGCCCTGACAATTAAAAAAATCAAATTAACTCTAGATTGCCATTACAACTTTTTAAACCAGTCACTCATGTGGTTAAAATATACTTAATAAATGAGCTGCCTGTGTGATGCTTTTTATACCGATCGTTTACTGTGATCAGTATAATATGAATTTGAGTGCCTTCATTGCATTTTGACTACGTGGTGTTATTTCACATACATAACAAGCAGCAGCTCTGATTCTGATTACTTGAAATGCCAATTTCTGATAAATGTTTATGCTGTTTCTGAACTGTTTCATATATAGTCAATTTTTCATTATTGGGAGACACAGGAATCTTTTGTAACAAACAGGTGTAATATGACAACTGGTTTGTTCAGAGCCACCTTCTACATACCCCCATTAGTACGGATAATATAACAGACTGTGAAGCAAGCTGGGATAGATAGATCTAT
>JBCJKH010047222.1:0-22346 GCA_039877255.1 Loriculus beryllinus
CCTTTAATATCTACTTATATACTGTGTATGTGTGGAGATGCAGAAGGAAAAGAGCTCGGACAAGTGGACAAGAAGACATATTTTAAATACTTGTTAACAAGTCAATGTGATTGAGTAAAAGGGAACATACCACGGAAATTACAGATTTCAAATCTGTATTTTCAAAATGTCACTGCAGATTTGTGCTGTTTTGTTACTACAGCACCACTAATGACAGTTCATTCTAACTCTGCTCAATGTTATCAATGCAATCTTTATTTCAAGAGGTCTGGGACATCAATTATTTATCCAAGTTAATCTGAAACATGGCCTACATTGCAAACTCAATTCTGTGCTGCTGTAAAGTGAATTAATAGGTCACATATGAATTTGTATTGCTCATACCTGACCAGTGCTGTACTAAAATAATCAATGAATTTCCAGTTGTTTGGAAGAGAACAAAATAAGGCAATCATTTTTAAGTGGGTACCACTTCATTAAACATAATGATTTGTTTGTTCTGCTGTACCAGCCCAAGAAAAAAGAACGTGTGTGTCAAGCAAACAAACCCTATTTGAAAGCTATTAATGTTCACCACCGTGTTCCACAAGGATTTGAAAACTCTGACCTCATAAAACTTTTCTCAGAGAGATGCAGAACCAGCATGAAAATAAGGAGAACAAAAGGTTACTTCTGTTTTTCCCCAATCCTGACTTGTGTTGAATTGAATTCAAAAGATGTATTTTCAGACTTAGGACAGAAACAACGTCTGTTGTTTCACTGAACGATGAAGCACCATGCATTTAAGCAGAGCTGAGAGCTTATCCTTACCAGCAGACTAATAGCACAGTTGTACACGACTCCCTCTAGTTGTTTCTGGGACAACACAAATATTTCTGTACATTATTATACAGTATGGACATGCCAAATATCCTCTATGGTACATATTGCACATGAGCTCACATTTTCAGAAAAAGATATTGCTAAAACTACATCTAGTCACCTACTAATACTACTAACTGGTAGAACCCCAAGTAAAGAGAACATTGGTAATTGAACTGAAATTATTTTTCAATTCTATTTTTCCCCCAGTTACCTAACATGACTTGGCTGAAAACAGACCATGCCAAAATAATGTGTATTTTGATCTAAAGTATTTATTTCTTATGAACAAGATGATATTTTAGGCAACATAAAAGGAAATTAAAAAAAAAATAAACAAATCAAACTCTAAAATCTCCTTAAATGCCCTGACTTCCAGGCAGTGAGATTTGTTCTTTAGAATGATGAGGGGAAAAAAAACCCACCCAAATCTTCTAATGTGGGGGCTGGGGAAAGTCCAGCTAAAAATTACATTAATTACTTGACATACTTATTTTTGCGTCTAAAGCCCATATTATGTATAGTAATGTGACATGAATCATCTTCAGTGTCCCTGAGGAAGAATAATCCTATGCACCAGTACATGCTGGCTGTCCAAGAGGTTGTACAGTCTCCATCCGTGGACATACTCAAAACCCTGTTGGACACAAAGCTGGACAATCAGCTCTAGCTGACCCTGCTTGATCAGAGGAGTTGGACCTGGTGATCTCAGGACATGTCTCAGTACATGTTCTCAGAACATTTGGGATTCTAACCCAAATCAGTAAAATGTGTGGCAGAACAGCTCACTGCATGCAGTATGTAACATTTAATTTACCAAGTTTGATCATATTATGCTGTGTGCCTTAACAGACATTCTTAGAATAAAACCAACAATTAAACATCATTTTTTGCCACCATTGTCTTTACTTCTAATTAAAAGGAAACCACAGACTTTTCCTGGCTGAAGTTTGTGCAAGGAAATAATAGCACTAGCAAAGCTTAACGCCAGGAACTTTTTTCTTTTACAGTGCTTACCAGCTCTCAGAGGACAGAGAAATTCTTGCAGTGTCAGAAGTTTGCAGTTCGCTTGTTCCCAACTAATTGACATTATTCTACAAGATTCCAACTTGCACTCAAGGAATAATTAAAAAGGGAAACTGAAAATTAGCTGGCTCCTGTTTAAAGCTCCCTTTGGGAAAGATACAGACAAGTCTGTACAATGTAGTACTTTGCTAAGAAAGGTCAAGCCTTTGGGCTGCATTGAGAGCTACAAACAGAATGAAATCTACTTCAAAGGTGCTTGGCTTTTGATTCCATAGATTTATTTGGATTGTGCTTCAGTAGCTTGAAACACAAAGAAGTCTCAATAAAGTTAAACTTTCCATTGACATAAATGAGAGTAATTGGGACTTCAAAATAGACAACATGATTTGCCCTTCTTATGACTGAAGAAAGAATGAAAAAAGAACTAAAGTCTCAAATAGAAATAAAGGCAATCTGTCTTTCTTTCTAGAGGAAGACTTTTTGGTAAGTATAGAAATTATACTGAGAAATCATTCCTAACGTTCATTTTGCCACCCTTTCTAAATGTCACAATGCATATGATATCTAAAACCAGTTTTATTGATAAGGAGCTTAAGGTCATGCTATCTCATGGGCTTGCACAGAAAGAAAGAGTATCTGAGAAATACTGTTATGCGTAGAAGCTATTTGTCATGGAAGAATGTTACCTCTTTTACTATAATCTAAAGGAAAAATGTATCATTTGAGTTTCTAAGTAAGCCTGTGAAAATGATTGAAGGCTGGATGCCTAATTCCAGAAAGATTCCTTTGAAACCTGCTTTTAGATCTCTTAAGCATGCTAATTTATACTATCAATATGCAGATTACTCACATTCAGGAGTGGCCATGTGGTTAAGAGATTACTGAAGTGTATTAAATCTGTGGGAATGGATATTATACAAATATGATGGCACTTTGTTCCAAATAGTTTTTAAAAAGTAGCTATTTAATGTCATGTGTCTCCTTATTTTACATATGTGGAAAACTTGAATGAATTGTGAACTTCACAGTAAATCAAGTTTTTTTACATGAATTTGCTTTCAATAAAAAAGTGATTATTACCTAATGATAACTTAAAAAAAAAGATTAATTTTTTCCTATCTGATAATAGCTTGCTTAAAACCACACATTCTCAAAAAAAGACACATGTATTAACATTTCTCACAGAAATGGTTATAGTTTAAGCCCAGAATGAAATTCAGATGGTACATTTCAAGTCTTTTTCCATTTTATATCAAGTTTTTCACAGAATGAGATTTTTGCTAGTTTTGAAACAACTTTTAATAGTCTTAGCTCATTTCCTGCTAGGTTTTGAACCTTAAGTATCCATTTCTATCTTTTGACCTGAAATCATGTTGATATTTAAAGACAAAAACATTGTGAGGGCAGACTGTGTAATAATAGTTTTCTTCCAAGTGATGAAAACAGGTTATGAACTAATTATTATTTCAGCTGAGCAGCAAGTGACTATGAAGGTGTATTTTGACATAATGTAATAGAAAAAAGTTTAAATAATTTTTCCTCAGAAAGTCCAAATCTGAGATAGATGACATGAAGGTTATACTCAAATTTGTATCCTCAGTAGTAAGCAGGCCAGATTCAGGAGTCATATACATGCCACATGCATGATTGTGTATAAACTGAAAGATAGATCTTGAATGGGACTACATCTAATATTAGGGTGACTACAGGTAGGAGTATACATATATGTTATAAGTCCAATTCCTACTATTGCCATAGGAAGTCAATTACTAGTAAACAATTATATATCAGTCTTAAATCCCACGCCAATACTGGAATTCCCACCCATCACCAGGTGCCAGGTTTTAGACCTCACATTTACCTTAGTGTAAACCAGTTATGCTAACTGTTGTTGTTAATACAGGACCTCAGAAGCAGAATGGTCCTTATCACCCTGACTTCCTATTGCTGCACAGCACAGTGCTCCAACAAACCAGATCCCCAATATGTCGCTGCACAGATGGAAAGAAACACAGAGCATGTATGCTTTCAGAGAATGGAACCCATTGCTGCCTCCAAGGTTTTTCTTCAAGATGTTCTGCTAATCCCACATAATCTCCAGGGCAGGTCTATGTGTTTAGAAAAGATTAGCATTGGCTAATACTTATTCCCTCCAAAACCAGCTGAGACCATATTCTGTCAATGATCTTGAAAAATCTTGCTTTGACAAAAGTAAATGCAGAGATTTTTAGTGGAATTAACTCAAAATATAACTACGGCAGTAGGTCTGCGACAATATTGTTGAGTTCAGCATAAATCAACACCTGCTAACTTCCAAGTCTATTAGCTTGTCCATCTGTGCTGTATGGCTTAACAGCTATCCAAAGTCAGTCTCAATATTTTAGACTGGCACAATAACTTATGACAATTGAGATATAAGGGGGACAAGGAGGGCCTAAAAAAGATGTGTTGCCTTAGTTTAAACACCTTGTTGAACTTGAACCATAAATACAACAATAACTAAATATATTATCCTACCCTTATTTTGTTCATTTTTTACCTTTTTGTGCTGACATTGGACCCACCCCGTTTACACTTTATTTATCAGAAGCACTCAGAGAATATGTATAATTTTGAAGAGGTTGTTTTACTGTTATCACAGAACTGGAAGTTTTATTCATTTCTGGAATTCACCTCCCTCAGGAAGGATGAGAAAGAAGACACCTAAGGTATGATGTATAAAGCCACTGGTATCTGTTATGAGAGTTAGTATACTCATATATAGAGGTGAAGGAGATCTCACATAGTATAAGAGAGAGACAACTGCAAATAACAAAACCACAAACAAAACAACAAGAAGAAGGAACTCTGCTAACTCCTTGCTCACTTTGCAAGCCTGGCTGCATATTACTTCTGAAAAGAAGCCTAAATTTAAGAGACATAGTTTTCGTGCGGTTTTTTCAGATGAATGGCAGATGAGCTTCCACTGTGGACAGTAGTTTCAAAAAATACACGGGAAATACTCTATTATATGTGTGTCTTTACTGCTGACAGGACAATCTTCTGGACAGGAAGTATCTCTTTTAAATCTACCCAAGCTGGGTTACCAGTTTTGAATTCTATTTAATTCTTGACAACATACTTGTGTCGTCATTTTGCTTATGACAAAAAATTTGTTTTTCTGAGTCTATAGTCATCCTGTCATTCTGAATAACAGCTGAAATACCAGAACTTATTTAGGTTTCTTGGAATAATTTTATTGATTTATATAAAATAAAGAAACTCCACTCTGTTTAGAACTGAGCATATTTTGGGAACACACAGCCGGTAGAGCCAAACTTTCTTCTTTACTCACAAATCTTTCAAAGTGGATTGCAAATGTTGGGATCCTACTTCCTCTTCAGTATTTAAAATCACAGCTAATTATTTTAAGAACAGGGCTTGTTCAAACATTCCCATCCAACATAGCCTCTTAGCATACTGATTCACACAGGACAGAATGATTTTCTGCTAAGAAACCAACTCGCAATGGAGTACAAGTGCATTTGTATATGTAGAAAGAACTGATTAAATTTACACATTCTGTGCTACTTCTAAAACCACAAATCCTTTTTAGAAAGTAACCTTAGCTCTTCATGATGACAAAACCAGGAACAGTGCAATAACAGATCACGAATTGTTAGCTAAACTAACATCTAATTACTAGTTAAGTAACTTTTTTACTGATAGATATTTAAGACAATGGAGCAACATTTTATCTTAGACTTACAGAAAGTAACAACTTTATCATGGTGGTTTTACAGATTTTGGCTAAAACCACAGACATCAAGTTAAATGAATAATGTCTGCAGTTAATATATTGTCATATAAGATGAACAAGAATTTCAGAAGTTATTGAAGGTGGAAATACTAAAATGTTAGATTTACAGTTGCATATCAGCAAACAGGGAGGATATACTTTTGGATGTATGATTTTCTTCAAACTTTTTCTTACAGATGTGATTTGACAAAATAACACTAAATAAGAGAAACAAGTAGAGAAGTACAGATGGCAGTAAATAGGGAGCAGTGTAATAAGTAGTCAGCTCTAAGACAAAAAAGTAGAAACACTGGAAAATAAAAGGAATTGATGGTAACTCATATATGATATCAAAAGGAAAGACAAATAACAGTTTTGCTATCAGTACACTACACATGAATAATATATACATACATTAAACCTAATCCCATCTTCTATATATCATCCAGCTGAGGCAGTAAGTACAACTGTCAAAACCAAGAGAATGATTGTTCAGCATGCTACCACTGCTACATGTAGAATCTACTTTAATAAAATAAACAAATGTAGTATCAATTGAAGAAAAAAAAAAGCAAACCAAAACACCTCCTCTTTTTTTTTTTTCTGAATAAAATGTCAGAATTCCTATGGGCAAGAGCAAAAAGGATGCGTCTGAGACTTCAAAACCTAAATAAGTAAAAATTGGGTAGCAATTACTCCAATTGGAGACCATGAATAAGATCAAAGTTGCTAAGACCCACAGAAATAAATAATATCAATAGGAAAAAAACCAAAACAAACACCCCACAAAGGGTGTCTGAGGTAAGATGTGACAGATAAAGATGTCAGTAAATGGAAACAATACCAATGAGAGAGAGTTGTGAAAGTAATCCCAATCAGAAACTGAAATTGTACATTAAAACCGTTCTGCCCTGAAGCAAAAGAATAAAAGGGGTGTGAAATGAGGTTTTATGTAAGATGCCATCTAATAACTAGAAGGAAAACAACAGAAGTTTTATTAAAAATTAGAAGGTCAGTATATTGCAGTTACAAGTAATGGAGACTGAGTGTACAGAAATTTTTACTGATCTTTGCAGACTTTCTCTTAGGCTTGAGCTGTAAATCAGAAACTGTAATTACCACTTCAAACTGGAGCTGGTCAGGTATTTTGCACATTTCCTTCAGTTGAACCAGGGGCATTCCTATTCTTGAAGATAGGAATGAAGATCTATCTGGCTACAGATAAAACACAGAAATGAATGTGGTTTCAGGCTTGTAGTTCAGATACCTCCATCCTAACTAAATTATACATATTATGGTCTCCGCCACAAGCAATGTTTAACCTTTGAAATAAATAATTACTTTCTACCAGATGAACAAAAGATACAAGAGGAGCAATGTAATGGCAGCAACTATTCTACACTTGAAAGGTGCACCTTAAAGTTGCTCTTGACCATTTTTCTGCATTGGACTCCAAAGGTTTGAGAAAGAATAATTGAATAAGACACCACATAAATATGAAGCATTAATTTAATTTTTATGCTCAAAATGCAATGAAGAAAATCTGCATTAATTAAAAGGCTGACTTTGCTTGGGTATGATTTTTCTGAAGATCATGTAAATAGTTGGAATAATTTTCTATTTCTTTAAACCAGCTGCAAAGTTCCATGGGTGGCTCAGCATCTATAGGTCACACCTCTAATAATCATTCTCTATGTCTGATGAACCAAGCCCATCAGGATGTTCGTTCCTGCTTTTAAAAAGTAGATAGTTTTATTAAAAAGGAAATAGAGAGAGATGAACCTTTCTAATCTGAGTACATACGCATTCTTTCCATCTTAGTTGATCAAATCTGGAAAACTAGCCCTGGGTGTGTGACTCAATATATGAGAATTGTACCATTATTATCAGTTGTCTCACTGCTCTGAACAATGCAGACAAAAAAAGTAGACAGTAATGCACAGGGCTTGAGAAGCATTGAGGCTGCCCTGAGAAACCAAACTGATCAGTTAGGCCTACCTGAAGCTTAGTCACTGTCATATTTTGGAGTATAATAGTGAGAAAATAGCATTATTTCTATTTTCTAATATCTATTAATTTTCCCTTATTACTTCTTTTACTCCTTACTACATGCACCTATCTCTTTTCTCCACCTGAAAGTTTACCGGGAAGGGATCACCATTTTGATGTTGTCGTGGTTTAAACTCAGTCAGCCACACAGCCTCTCTCTCACTGCCCTCCACCCTTCCTCCCCCCTGCTCCCAGAGGGATGGGGAAAAGAACTGAAAGAATGTAACTCCCACGGGTTGAGATGAGAACAGTCCAGTAACTAAGGTATAACACAAATCACTACTGCTACCACAAATAATCATAATGATAAGGGAAATAACAAGGGAAGAGAATACAACCGCTCACCACCCGCTGACTGATACCCAGCCCAAACTGAGCAGTGACCTAAGCCTTGTGGGAAACTGCCCCCAGTTCTACATCCTGGGCATGACGTGCTGTGGTATGGAATACCTCTTTGGCTAGTTTGGGTTAGGTGTCCTGTCTCTGCTTCCTCCCAGCTTCCCCTCCTCCTTGGCAGAGCATGAGACTCACAAAGCCCTTGGTCAGAGTAAGCATTACTGAGTAGCAAATAAAAACATCAGTGTTATCAGTGCTGTTCCCATGCTGAAAGTCAAAAACACAGCACTGCACCAGCTACTAAGAAGGAGAAAAATGTCTACTACTGCTGAACCCACGACAGTATCCACCCCTTATTCTATACCATTCACATCGTGCTCAGATCTCACATTTTCAATGTACCATCACTCATATATATACACATATATATACCTACACACACACACGCACACAGATATCATTCCTTAGTGCATGGACCAATCCCTATAAAGCTGCTGAGTTCATTTGGTCAATGATGTCGGGTTCCATCTCTTGTAACAGTCTTTCAGAGCAGGAGAGGCTGTGTGTAGCGTTCACACTCGTGAATAACCTGGGCAATAGCGTCCATCGCTAACTCCATCCTCCAGTTATGAGTCCTTCTGTATGTTGCATCTCTGCCCTGATAGCCTGAGGTGTCATGGGCCCACCAGGCTCAAAATAATTCACCTTCCCCTTCAGCAGTCAACATGTCATTGGGGACTTGATACAGCTGCCTTCCATCTCTGACACTTCCAAAGCACTTGAGGGGCCCAGTGGACTAGATACTCACCCATACTGTCCCAAACACCCTGACACTCATGACTGTCCAGCCTCGGGGAAAATTTCTTGGTCCTCCTATATCGTCTTCTAATCCTAGACAAGACCTAATCACAACTCTGCTTAACTTTGGAGATCAAAGTGGTTTTGGGTAAAACACACTCTGTATGTGTGCCAATATGGTGATCCTCATCACAATCAGCAGACAGGTCTCAAGGGTACCCAAAAGCCATTCAAAACCTTCAGAACTCTCAAATGATGCTGTACTTGTCACTGGGGCTGGTGTAGCTGCTGTGCTTGGAGCTGGAGTAGCTGCACTGTCTGCTGTGCTTGGAGTTTGAGTAGCTGCTGTACTTGTTGCTGGGTTTGGTGTAGCTAGTGTGCTTCAAGTCGGAGTAGCTGCTGTGCTTGGGGTTGGAGTAGCTGTGTTATCTGTTTCAGTCGGAGTAGCTGTGTTATCTGTTGTAGTCAGACTTTACGTAGCTGCTGTACTTGTCACTAGGGTGTGTGGGAATGTCTCCCTCATAGGCTGACCAACCGAGGAGAGGAAAAAAGATGTGTAATTGCTATACACTTCTATTATATACCCCTCAAAGTATAGAGGTGGTGACCACACTGGGAACGCAAGCCAGATCAGTTTCATGATCAATGATTCTACTGTATTACAAGTCATTACCATAAAGTACAATGAAACAAGAACCTTAGCCCAAGGCCTCAGCCGATAAACAGTAACACAGCAAATACTAGCTGTAAGTAAGGTACGACATGCTGAAACTGTGAGATCAAGAGAAACAACTTTAAATAAATCAGCACTGTGATGAGTGACTATTAATCTGAAACAATGAATGCTTACCACAAATATGATTACACACACTCTGGCCAGATCTGTCCTTATCTCAACCCTCTGTGTCCCACACACTGGGCACCAAAAAGAACTGCCATGGTTTAAACTCAGCCATACAGCCACTCTCTCACTCCCCCACTCCTTTCTCCCCCCTTTCCTGGAGGGATGGGGAGGAGAGCTGAAAGAATGTAACTCTAACGGGTTGAGATAAGAACAGGCCAGTAACTAAGGTATAACACAAATCACTACTGTTGCAACCAATAATCATAATGATAAGAAAATAACAAGAGAAGAGAATACAATCACTCACCACCCGCCGACAGATATCCAGCCCGACCGAGCAGTGAACTCACTTCCAGGTGTCCTTTCTCTGCTTCCTCTTGGCTTCCCCTCCTCCCTGGCAGAGCATGAGACTCACAAAGTCCTTGGTCAGACTAAACATTACTGAGCACCAACTAAAAACATTGGTGTTATCAGCACTGTTCCCAGGCCAAAAGTCAAAAACACAGCACTGCACCAGCTACTAAAAAGGAGAAAAATGTCTGCTATTGCTGAACCCCAGACAGAAAGATAGAGAAAAGTTCTGTAGTTACAGGGCAAGGGGCAATGGTTTTAAACTCAGTGGTAGATTTAGACTGGATATAAGGAATTTTTTGTTCTTACAGGGCTGGAACACCTCTCCCATGAAGACAGGTTAAGAGCGTAGGGATTAGTCAGTCTGGAGACAAGAAGGCACAGGGGGACAGATGATACAGCAGCCTTCCGATACCTAAAGGTGCCTCAAAAAATCTGGAGAGGAACGTTTAACAAGGGCACATGATGATGACAAGGGGGATTGGCTTTCAACTGAAAGAGAGTAGATTTAGATGTGATATTTAGAGAGTGGTGAGACATTGGAACAGGTTTCCCAGAGAAGCAGTGGCTGCCTGTTTTTTAAGTATATCATATGTGTAATAAAACATGTTCCTTTTTTAAAAAAAATTATTGTGCATTGTGTTGCAAAAGAAGTTACTCTAATGGAATTTGTTCTAAAGACAACCAGCAATGACCATGTTAGACCAGCAAGACTGCCATTGACCACTGCTGAGCTTACACGAACTGACATCAGAGGGAAAGAATGCCATTGGTGCAGCTAACGTATTTGCATGTGGTCTAGAATTTGTCTTCATTTCTTTTAACCGATTCAGCATTGGTTAAAGATTACCAGTTCCTAATTGTCTTAAAGTGAATTAGGTCGATTATTATCAGAAACATTTAATGACCCTTTGAAGAAAAAGGAACCTAAAATCAGTTTTTTAACACTTTCACCTAATGGATAAGTGTTTTTGTGACCTAGTGCACTTTTCCATTGCTCTGGTCTGCAGTTGCTTTGTCACTATAACATATTATATTCTTAAGAACAGGCACTAGTGCATCCTAGAAGGACCACAGGCATCACCATTTCTTTCTTGAGGGGAAGAGGTAATATTAAACATAATTTAACATATTGGAACTGAGTTGTTATTTTATTAGTTCTCTCAGCATTAATATGTGGTCTGATGTGAAATACTTACATAGCAGCAGACAAAATACAGACACTTCTCATTCTGTTCCAGCTAAAATATTGCTAAACATAGTGCTTTTATTTAGGTTGCAAAAACTACTGGAGACATCAACCAGCTCAAGATTGTACTTTATGAGATATTACTCAAACCATGCAGCAGAATTTGGGTTTACTTTCACTCATTTCCATTGTCTAAAAGACGGACAAATGGTTTACACTAGTTATCCAGACTCCCTCTGCAGTGAAGAGGGATAAAAAGAAAAATCCTATTTAATTAATTCCACTTGTCTCATATGTATGTTATGAAGGGGTTGAGTTACTTTTTGAAAGTGTATATTTATCTCTGTCAGGTAGAGGGAAAGCCTGAACACCTACGTATGTCTAATCTTATACTTTCATATATCTGAATTATCAAAGATAAATCACTTGCTAAATTACAATATACATTCTATTTTTCTATTAAAATATAGTTAGCAAAAATAGATGGTGAGAGAAATGGAAGCCAATAGGATCAGCAGTCAAGCAAAATGTTTACAGGCCTGAAGCTAAAGCGTAAAGTATATTATTAATACATGAGAAGTATAATCTACTGAAGGCTTCTTTTCCTTCATTAAAATGCATGGATTGATTTCCTGCATCTGATGGAAAGTACCTAACTGTTTTCAATAGTCTAATATTTATTTTAACATATCTAGGTTTGCTTGGGTTTTTTTTTTTCTTTTTTTTTATTTGCTTTCCTTATAACTTCTTCTCTTCACACAGAAGTTCCTGCTATGTGCAGATGCCCTGGCCTCCCTATTTGGATTCTTGGTAAAACTTACTCAGACATTTGGAGTGCAGTCTTGGTAGAGCCCCACATCCGGATGTAGAAGTGCTGAAATGGCTCCTCATGGTCTACACACACCTGTGTTGCCAGAAGATTCAGAAGAGTCCTAATTTTCCCACAGGCGCAGTTTGCTTCTCAACAGCTACCTAGTATTGAGGGCTTCTTTGGCCTTGAATAAAGTAAAATCTATAAAGTAAAATTTATAGCTTCAATGGAAAACTTGAAAAAATAAATTAATTTATTCCTCACTCCAGGCAACTTGTGTGCACTATCTGGTTAACAGAAGAACTCTGAAGACATTTTAAATTTGGAGGTTGGGTATCCTAGGGAACCTCACATTTAATTTCTAGCCTAGGTATATCTGTAGAGGAAAAAAGTAGCACCAATAACACCAATAAAAAAGTAACAACCTAATCCCAAAGGGCCAGCCTACAACATTTTATTTTTGAAAATAGAAAGGAAAGCAAATAAATGTAAAAGAAAACAAGGAAGTCCAGTATGAAATGCTTTGTTGGTATGAAGCACTGGTTATGCCTCTATTTGTCTTTAAAGCTGCCAAGAATTTCAGTTACAGTTAATTCAGCTCAAAGCACTTGGTTTACATTTTTTTTCCTCAGTAAGAACACAAGTTAAGAGAAAGAAACAAGTTCATCCTTGGAATAACCTCAGATCCCAATGTTCTATATTTGATCATTTTTGATAATAAATAGAAGGTTTAATGGCCAGATCCTGTCCTTCACTCCAGGTCCTTCTTCCATTTGGTGTGAAGTTTTCATAATGAACTCCGTTCTAATGCTATACACATAAAGGGGTTATTCGGTGGTTACAGCTAAGCATCAGTAGCAGAACAGATAGAGCAGTGAAAATAACAAAGGAAAAAAGAAAAAATATAAGAGAAGCAAAGCAAATAAAACAATGATTACCTAAATTAACAGTGAGCTGAAGAGCTGAGAGGGCAGTCATCTTCTTCTCTTTGTATATCTAGTGGCATTTTCCATATGTCTTCAGATAGGTAAGAAATTAATGTAATTGTAATATCCAGTTGTCACACTATCAATATACAAGTGCACATGATGCAAGAGAACAGTATTTTAGAAGACTTTTATCCTGAACTCTTTTGGACCCTTTTCAGCAGAAACCAGTTGCCAAGATAAAGATACTGTCCCAAAAGAGCTATTTCAAAATTGATATTTATAACATCATCCAGTGGTTTTGTGATGGGATTAAATGTCCATTGAGTACAAGGTCAAGTCTACAAAATTAATTGGCTTGTGACCTACTTTGGATTTCAAATTGCCCCACCAGGGACAGACAAAAGGCTAAAGGAAGCTTATTGCATGTTTCCTTTTAACTTCATAATTATACCTCTGTCTGAAGTTTCTGGACTTCCCGTAACACTTGAAACACTTTAGAAAGGAGAAAAGCAAACTGTAGCAGTCTGCTCCTTTCTACATTTCACAGTATCCTTCTCTGACCAAAAGGTCTCCAGTGTTGTGGTGCTAACAAAGGAATGAATTCCTGAGAGTTCGCAAAGCCCAGCTGATTTCACACATTTTAACTATCTTTTATCAAAATGATCAGTTGTCAGGTTACCTCAGTCCTTTAATATCTTGCTATAGAACCTAAATAAAACAATTTATGCTTACTATTCATCTTGATAACAGCTTGGGAGAAAACTGGCCACAGATTTAAGCAGGACTTTTGAAAGAACATACTGTACCAGATCTCCCAGATATTGTGAAACTAATGAATGGCTTAAGTTGCAAGCTTTTTAGATAACTGCCCCTTAGCCAGAAAAAAATGTTGCATTTAAACCTTTTCTTCTAGGCAGTCAGGGAATACAGGAATTGTCACTCTGCTGACAAATGGCATGCGCTGGGTGTATTACCACATTCAAAGATGGATGAAGTATGAGTTATCTGCTGCCAAAACCTTTGTGCCATTGGAGTGTCAATTGTAATAGTAGAATATGCAACTGTTTGGTCTACATTTAGGATAATTGACTCAGATATGCAAATAAAATCTGGTCAGAAGAACATAAATCTATTCAAAAGATGTGTCATTGCACATTTTAGCATCTCTCCTAGAATGATATACAGTGACAACATACATTCCAAAACTGTTGGAAAGCTTTGTGCTAACAATTACGTTCATTTAAGAAAATAGGTGTGCAAAGTAACACTGTCCTTCCCTAGGTTTTGAGATGCTTTGTAACACATTTACATGGAAGTCCATTAGCAGATGCACCCACTGAAAAGGAGGAAGAGTTAATGTTACTGGCACTGTTGTACAAGAAGGAACAGCGTTTTTGAGTAGACAAAATTCAGTTCTCTGTTTTGTATGGCTGTTGGGAGAACAGTTTGATAACACTGATCATGTCCATGTGCTTAGATATATTTTTGCCTCTGTCACTTTTTGAGGATAGTGCCTTTCTGAGCTACTGTTCATATATTATGCTCTCATTAACATCTATGTTATGGGCAGTAGAAGTTATTACTTAAGCCTGAAAATTATTTTTCCAGTTAGATGATAAGATAGATACCTGTACAGCAAAATCCAGGTTCTGTACAAACCAAGCTTTTTTCCATTTCCATACCATATTTCTTAGGGAAAGCTGGCCTCAGAGATTCCAAACATATTGAAGCAGTTTCTTTGATTTTTGCATTTCCTTTCAATATCAGTCAATCTATGATGTTGCAGAAAGGCACTGAAGTCTAGAAAGACAGAGGTCTATGGACTGAATAACAGCAAAAGATGGATATCTTTAAGCAATAAATAACTGCTGTTGATAAGAAGTATTCTGGTTTTAGAAAAACATTTTAACATACTGGTTTGCATCAACTGAGTATGGAGAAAACAGTAGACAAAAAAGAAGTAGATGAAAGAAAGTGAAGCAGGAATTACTGACTGTATGGTTAAGTTAAACTTAACAGTGGTGGATGCTTGAAGAGTTTTGTTGTGCTATTTGTAAAAAATCTGAAGAAGCAAATCTAGGCATTTTATAATGGTGTGAAAATGCAGATTAGTTTCCTAATCCTACCACACCCAGCCTTAATTTTACTTTGTCTTCTAATGAACAGGAATTACAGTCTTTCCATAAAGGCATCATTCATGCCATCATAACTGTTTCATTGTCAGTCAGTGCATTTAACTCAAAATTCCAGTTTTTATGGAATGTCTTGCTGTCTGCAGCCAAGTACCTCACTTCAGCTGAGATTTAAAGCCAAGCCATGATCAAATATAGGCAACACAAAAGATTCCTTGGAGAAAACAGTCCTTCGTTTAACTCGTGACAGCATTTGGTTACTTTTTCCCCTGGTGAGAATGCCTGTCTCTGATTTAAACAGCATAGTTGGGAGAGCCAACATCTTAGCCTCCAGTCCAGGTCACGCACATACAGACACTATATTTGTTAGCTAATTTAATACATCCTTAAGAAACCAGAGATTTCACGACTTTCTGCTTAAAAAAGCCTAAAGCAGCCTCACTCCTCACTACTGCACAGCATGTAGAGAAGAGGTCAGACAGTTCAGCCAAAGGCAAGCATTAGTATACTGGTTATACAAGTGCACAGCATAGGCTAAGCAGCTTTGTGCTAGCATCTCAGAACAACACCATTTTATATTACTGAATATTTGCTATGTTAGCCATATTAGTTCAAAGTTGGTATAATATGACACCAAACTCAAGTGTTCCACTCACTAGTAGTAACCCCTTACAACCAACTTTTTCTCACAAACAGGAAACTGAACATAGTGGAAAAGAAGGAACGCATATTATTGATGCAGATTATCTGGGACTAATCTAACACACAGAGTATAAGGCTTTCTGTGCTCACATTTAAGCCGTGAGCATCTGGTCTTAGCCATATTTGGTCTACTACAGATGAATGGAGAAATCTGTCATCTGTGGATACCCTAACAGAACTAATATCTTCCAAATAAATGTCTGAGCAAAATAAATCACTAAGGCAAAGCTCTGTTCATTGCACTGCTCCAAAAATAGGTGTACATTAAAATAGAGTCAAGTGTTATACAAAGTGCCCTGGCAACAAGAACTAATATTGAAGTGAGTTGTAAGTCCCAGGAATGCAAAGGGACTTGAGCAAACAAACTGAGCTGCTAAGTTATAAACATAGGCTTCTGCTGCAGAGAAAGGCAACAACCATAATGAAACATATGAAGGAAACTTCAGCATACCACAGATTTAATGCAGAACCTTCAGGCAAAGTATCACAGAGAAAATAAACGCTTTGAAACTTTTAGAAAAAGAAGATGGGGAGCTTCATCTGCACCAAAAGCACAGCAAACAGAGCAGGAACAATTTTCAGAATGTGACAGTGAGTAAAGATTTTCTGGTGACAGGGAAAAAGAAGAAGCTTGCAGCATTTTAGTGTCTACTTTTATTTGTGTTAGATTCTCACCAGCCAGTGCGGTATAAATTTTCACCTCTGGAGATGTACAGTGGTGACACATACCGCCCCCTGCCCATTTCTGCATCTACATTAATTCAGTACATGTTGCAGTCCAAAACTAATAATTCTGTCCAATGTTTGTTAAGAAGATTATTCTTACTATGTAGAAAACAATTTCAAAGTGGCTCAACTACTGTGTGCTTTCTCCATGGGTGCTGATGCTGGATACAGCAAACCCAGTTAGAGAGATTGATTTGAACAGAAGCACAATTACATTAACTACCTAGTTTCTGGTTGCATGGCCTTCTTTCTGGCGATACTAGCTCAGATATACTGATACATACTGGATATGAAGGAACACCTATTCACACTAGCACATTTTAAATCTGTGCAGAACTATCAGCCCTTTGTTTCTGATAACCAGGTGGTTTTAGTCCTCTGTGATAAATTTAGGTTAACTGAGCTATTAGGAAAAGCCAAACTAAGGCTCAGCTTTCAGGTGTAATCATCCTTATGGAAATCCCTGTGAAGTGGGATTCTATGAAGATCCCTAGCTACAAGTTTAAATACTGATTTATCTTTACTGATTATCTACAAGAGTGTCAGTATTTTAATTTTCTAATTTTCTGTAGTTTTATTATTCATAATTAGCAATAAAAAAAAGGAAATTAATGGAAATTTAGAAACATGAAATGAAAGCTGAAAGCAAACAGTATGTGTTGTGATTCATAAAAATTAGGAAGACAATAATTGTCAATGACAAGAATTGCTAGATATCTACACATATTTCGTTTTTGTAAAAATACATAGGCTGAATGAATTCTCATAAATGAGAGAAGAATATAGGAGGAAGTTACCTACTTTCTTAATAATGACATAAAAATTAACAGTGGGAGTATTCAGCAATTAAAATATTAGGTTACACAAATATATTTGTGTTCTGAAAAAGCACAAAAAGAGAACTTAGGTAATCATCAAAGTTAAAAATACATTTCCACTAGTTTCTGCATGAGAATCTGTTCTGCATAAGAATCATGAATATAAAATTGAGATAAGTAGTCTGGCTACCACTGTAATTACACTAGGTAGAAATTTCCCTCAAAAATTATTTACCCCTTTCAGCTTCACTTCAATGTTTTTTTCTCATTATGAATAGCTTACCTATCATTCTTTTGAATTTGAAGTGCATCACATTTATTTTTAAGCAAAGTATGATCTTTTTCTCAATTTTCAAATAAGCTTCTCATCATAATATAACCAATATAAATACAAAAATTAAAGCTTATCTCAATTACCTCAATGACCTCTATTCATACAGAATGTCATCTTCCCCCTTCTACTGAATAGAAATGCTTTGAACTCTTTCGTAATAAAGCAATACTTCTGCCTTTACAGAGATAAAACCAGGAAGCAGATAACAACTGACGTTTTTATTGTGATATAATGCTGAATGAGTTATCTCTGTTCTTCAGAATACCATTTGTTGGGAAGGGAGGCTTTGGCTTACAAGTCAGTCTTTGAAGGAAGTAACAATCTTGTTCATAGAGGACATAGAGCTTGCACTTGGTTTGGCTGAGATGGAATTAATTTTCTCTATAGTACGTGGTATAAGGCTATGTTTTGAATTTGTACTGAAAACAGTGTTGATAATACAGAGAAGTTTTAGCTATTGCTGAGCAGTGCTCACACAGAGTCAAGGCTTTTTTGCTCTTCACACCACCCCACCAACGACCAGGCTGGGGGAGCACAATGAGTTTGGAGAGAACACACCCAGGATGGCAGACTCCAATTGACCAGAGATATATTCTATATCACTTGATGTCATGCTCAGCAGAGAAATCTGGCGTAAGATAAAGAAACAGAGGGACAGAATAATGGTGATTGTCTTCCCAAGCAACTGCTACATGTGATGGAGCACTGCTTTCCTGGGGATGGCTGATGAAGATGTAATGAAGTGATAAAGAACCCTTTTCACTAGAACCCTTCTCACTTGAACCCTTCTTCAGTTCAGCACAGTGGTGGGAAAGGTACATTATTTCTAGAATCTCTTTGCCTAATCTTAACCCATAGTCACTGATGTCAACTTCACATAATAAATTGAAAAGCCTTGTTACTGAATTCATGATCAAAACTTAACATTCCTTGTAATAAATCAACTAAATTGATCTTGGATTTCCACATATAGAATGTTTTCTCATCCTTTGAATATTTTGTGTGGACCTTCTTGGAAACCTGTAATTTATTTACACCCTTCAGCATTGAAAGTAAAAGACCTGATGCATTTCTCTTGTCAAAATCTATCTATAATAGAATGCCAGCATTAAGTCCTTTGGCTTCTTTATTCTTTTTAACATCATTCAAGGACCCCACTTATGTATGTATCTAAATCATGTTTTGGATATGATAATATGTGTCTTCTTCTCAGAATGCTTGCACTGAGATGGAAATAAAAAGCGTTTTCAGGGAAGTGTTTACAATTTCCGTTGGGAAGTCAGATAGCAGTTGCATTGGTATTTTGTCCTTTCTATTTATTGCTGTCTGTGTCTAAGAAATAGTTACTATGGCTGTACAGCAAAAACTGCCACCTCTGAGTTTCTTCAGGTAACAATGGAAAAGCAGGCAGAGTCTACTTTGTCCCAATAATAAACCATTTAGGACATTAAGAAGAGCATACGCAAAACCAAACTACTAAAAAGTGAAAAAAGATATTTCAAACATTTAACGAATAAATTAACCCATAATTGTTCTGCAAAATATTTCCAATGAGGAAAAAAAAAAAGAAACAAACAACACCGATATATTTTATAATGCATTGTGTATTTATAAGCACATCTAAGACAGCTACTTTTGCTTCCAAAACCAAGTCCTAATAATACTACTAAAAAAGCAGCTCCTGTGAACTGTGTATTTCACTTAATGAGAACAAAGTATGCCTATTGATGCATCAGTAATTCTGATAAGCTAAAAAAAAATAATTAAAATAAGACATATACAGACAAAAAGAAATTGAAAGGTTGACTCTAGATATAAATACCTAAATTATTTGTAAAGCAAAATTGTTAAGACTTTTTTCCATTTTGACCTCCATTTTAATTTTTTAAAAGGGAAAAATAGAACTGTCCTTACTCAGATCATAGCATCTAAGAAGATTAACAGAAATTTCCTAAGGTCATTTCTGTACCTTGCAAAAATATTAGTAACATTTAATTAATAATAGTCTTTCTGAAAACAGATTAAGCTAACCACATCAAATTTCTAACCATTGCTTCTTACATTGCTTCTGGCTCCTTTGGGATGCTCTGTAATATTATCACAGACACGTTTAACTGAGGCAATTTAATATTTCCCATAGAGAACACAAATCCATTTGCATTACTATCACCAAATGAAACCTTATTTCAATAACAGTTAACATAATTAAAATCTATGAAAATCAAGTGCAGATTGTATTCTGAAATAAAGGATTCAACATTAGAGTGACAGTTCTTCTGACTGAAGAATATGTAAATTTTTTTTTTTTTTTTTTTTTTGCAGGTTTCTAAATGACCCTCATTATGATTTGTTCTGGTTGACTTTTTTTAGGGTACTTTTCATTGGGTATATGTGTGAAGGTGTTGGCAGCAAAGCAGCTGCAGCAGGAGGCCTCCATGTGAAGAGCCAAATGCTGCCCCATGCCATACTACAGCCAGGTGCAAAATAGACTCTCCATAGGACATAGCTGAGAGCATCAGCCAAGCTGGTAGCACCTCTGAGAAAACATATTTAAGAAAGAACATAATGCCACATAGCCAGTGAAGACTGAGGAAAAATGTGTGAGAAGCAATCCTGCAAACACTGAGATATGAAATGAAGGAGGGGGAGGATGTGCCCCAGGGGCTAGAGAAGAGATTTGCCTGCCACTGGTGTAAAGGACCATGGTACCTCAGATGTTTCCCTGCAGCCTGTGGAGGATCCCACATCAGAGCAGGTGAATATGCCTGAAGGAACTGCCGCCTGAAGATCTGGGGAAGGTTCATCCTGAAGGACTGTGGAGAACGCATGCTGGACAAGGGAAAAGGTCCAAGTAGGAAGGAGCTGCAGGGAACTGTTATGCACTGACCACAAGCCTTCATTCCCCATCCCTCTGCACTGCTCGGAGAAACGGGGAGGGAGGGGGAGAGGGGGTTTGGACTGGGGAGATGATTCAAAAACTGAACAAAAATAAGGGTGGAGGTGTTTTTTGACTTTGTTTTTCACCTTACTATTCTCTTTTTACGCAGCAACAGATTCAATTGTTTTTCCCCAAGTAGTCTTTTACACCCAAGATGATAATTGGTAAGTTATCTCCATGTCTTTATTTTTTCCATCTTATTTTCTCCCCCTGTCCCATTGAGTATGATGAGTGACAGAATGGCTGGGTGAGTGTCTGGCATCCACCACACTGTTGTATGTTATTTTCCAGGTACAATGGTTTTCATTAGTAGGGCTCAAGCTGCAGTTGCTAAAGGACACCTCAACATGAAGAACCCATCGAAATAAATACTCGTGGTACTGAAATCAGAAGGCAGAAAGAAAGTGGGGAAGAATGCACATTAATTCATTTTAGGGTCTGGGTTTCAGATGATGA
This sequence comes from Loriculus beryllinus, assembly GCA_039877255.1. NCBI lineage: Eukaryota > Metazoa > Chordata > Aves > Psittaciformes > Psittacidae > Loriculus > Loriculus beryllinus. The sequence continues at coordinate 21,079 of JBCJKH010047222.1, forward strand.
AATGAAGTTGTGTGTTTTCAGTTTTTCCATTTCTTTTGGAAGGGACTTAGGATTGCTTTTTCAGAACTTAACTAGTGAAACTCAAGACTCATGGAAATGCACCATTTATTGCAATTAAATAGGTATAGTACTAACATGCACATAAAAAGCAGTTTCTAGTTGTTACTGCATATGCATTGCACTATTTCACATACATTTCAATATAAAATTGAATTTAAAAGTTCATGAAAATGCATGCCAATAAGGGGGTGGGTGCTTACATTCTTATTTTGTATGCAAACACATAAATGAATGACTTGTCCCTGCTTAATGGATTTTCAGATTTTTAGATGACTTAACAAAATTTCTTTGTATGCAACCACAGTACTGCCAGTGTGTAAAAGACCACAACTGGTAAGTTATAGAGTGAAGATAATAATTTAGACCAATGGAGTTTGTTGAGTTAAAAATACTCAAGGTATAGTTCCTTAACTAATTTGCTTGGATTTTCAGAGGCTGTCAGCAACTGTGACAAATCACAGAACTTGTAGGAAATGAGTGTGTTTTAACAAGAATATATATATCACACGCACCTCTGATGCTGTCCTAAAAAGAACAGCATTTTTTCGACACACTTCATTAAGTAATTACTGGTAAGGTTATTAATTTTGGCTATAATGGTCTAGAAGATTTACAACTATTTAGAGTACTGTTGTTCAAGTGTATAGGAATTTAGAAACAAAATCAGGACAAGAAAATCTAAACAGGCACCTAAAACATGCTTTTGGGAAAATATGCTGTGAATTTGCTGAATAGGATTGCATAAATCAAAATTGTGAATAGCTAAGAACTGAAAAATGGAAGGAGTGCTCTGATAACAGAATGTCACTGTTTTGCTTCATGCAGGTTTTTGATAAAGAATAAGAAAATTAGTTTGCAAAAATTGATATGTCTGCTATATCCTTTGATACACTGAGTGCTGTTCTTATGAAAGAATTTATAAAGAAAATAACTGTTGTCAAGTGTCGTGGTTTAAACCCAGCCACACAGCTCGTTCACTCACTCAACCCCCCTTTCTTGCCTTCTCCCTCCTCCCGGAGGGATAGGAAGGAGAATCAAAAGAATGCAACTGCCACAGGTTGAGATAAGAACAGTTTAGTAACTAAGGTATAACACGAATCGCTGCTGCTACCACCAATACTACTAATAATGAGGGAAATAACAAGGAAGAGAATACAGCACCTCACCACCCACCAACAGATAACACACGACACCCCACCAGACCGAGC
>JBCJKH010047226.1:4729-16857 GCA_039877255.1 Loriculus beryllinus
AGAGCCCCCCCCCCCCCCCCCCCCCCCCCCCCCCCGGCTGAGCGGGGCTGCTGTGGGCACAGCACACATCAGGGGCTTCGGCTGACCAGAGCCAAGCTGAGTTTCTGTGCTGGTAACCTTCTCAGAGGGACATGGGATCTCACCCCCAGTCCCCTGTAATCCACTGATGCAACGCTACTGACACCTCTACTCCCTATCTAGATGTCAGCCTCACTGGGTCTCCCCAGGTCTGCTGAGCAGCGAAACTTCGCAGTGCACAAAACTTCGGTCCAAGTTCACCTGGTTTCCATCACCCCTCCCTGTTCTGCAGCACGGAAGCGTTGCTGACCTTTATATCAAGGAGCTGATGAGAAGTCAAGGTATCTTTCATTCTGTTTATTAAGCTTCCCATAAACCAGAGAGCTGGCTATGAATCTGAACTTTAACCGGCCTGATGACTTGAGGGCATTTTTCATTCCTTTACTTCCAACTGTATGTAGACATTAAAAGATCCTGAAGACCACCATCTCCAAATCAAACTGCCACGTAAAGACTAAAAACATTGACTTTTTGATGAGCAGCACACATGAGAGCTCTGGGTTTCCAATGGGAATCTGCAGCTTCCTGCCCTGGGTGCTGGTGGCAGCTTTGATTTCGGCTTTGCTTGTTCTAAGCATCCATCAGCTTTGTCAGAACACAGGCAGAATCCAAAGCAGTTTAAAATAACTGGTACTTGGAAAAAATAGGAACGATTAATACCCCATTAAAATAAAAACATATTAAGCTGCTGTCATTAATCTAATATCCTTTAAATCCAGTGGCACGACAGGAATTAACAAATCCGGTTAAAAAAAAGGTATGAAGTACAAGACATATCTACTAATAGATCTGAAAGAATAAACTCACCCCCCCCAACTCTCTGCTACTTCACCACATGCTCTGGCTGCCCATTACGTAATCCCAAACCTCCCATACCCACAAGCCAGTCCGAGAGCTCTGTTCAGGAACTCTGGTAAGGATTTACATCCCTGTCCTGGGAATCCACACGTTCCTATGTGCGAGACACACACAAGAGGTTTGTTAAAACCTCCTCATGGCTTGCATGAAGCCCCCTCCTTTAACAACTGCACAGACTGCCTGGGATTTAGCAGAAGGATTTTGCTTCTGAAACATCCTGCTCCCTCTGCTGTAGGATTGGTTATTGTTCTGCTGATCTATTTAAAAGCAGATACACCAAGAAGAATAAATACATGGAGTGACAAAAGACACAGAAATTCACCGGGAGGGATCCAGGGTGGGCACAGACTTGATGGACTAAATGCAAATAGAAACCTGAACCTACAGCTTAGAATCAGTGCTCAAATCTCCATCACACAGTGCATCAGCCGCGATGATTCAGAGGCTCGTTTTCCTGCTCCGAACTTGATATGCATTTAGAGAATGAAACCCGACATTCCGCTAATTCTAGCCAGTCAAATGGAAGGCTTTGCCCTGAAAAGACCGGTTTGCTGTCATTTTAAGGACAGCAAAACCTCCGTTCACGATTACTTCAGGCATGACAGAAAGCTGTATAATCAGAAAATGTCACCTAGAAAGCCTCGTTTTGCCTCGCCCCCTGCCCAGTGCATGCACACAGACAATTCATTCCTATTTTCCTCCACCGCCAGCCCGAGGCATTAAATCATCATCTCTGTAGCAAAGCTACTGCTGCAGCAACTTCTGCACTGCATCATTCACCTACCTCTGACTTCATTGTTCCACGGGCCAGGAATGAATCAATCCAAGCGTCCAGGTGGAGCTGTCACAGCTCCCGATGCGGTGGGTGTGCAGCGGTAACAGAAGCCGAGCGAGCGGGTCCTCCCGGAGGATGCAGGAGCCGGAGCTGGGTCAGCGCTGCTGCGGGGCGGGCGCAGGGCTGGCGGCTCACGGCCACACTGTGCTGATGAGCACATTCACCTGCCAGCGCTGCGACCGGCCGGACCTGGAGCTTCTGCTCAGCAGCTTCCCAGGCAGCGCGCCCCGAGCGCGGCTCTGTGGCAGTGCTGGCTCTAAGCAACCTCCCTGCAAGGTCAGTGCCCTTCTCAGCCCTGCAAGACGTCGCAGGCAGCTCCAGCAGCAGATGCGGGGCTGGATAGAAATGATGACGCTACTCGTGCTTTCCCAGAACCAAATCGCTTTCTAAATCTGATACTGACTCTCAGGTAATATTCGGCTCCAGGACTGCTCAGCCTCAATGTTGCAGAAGCATCAAAATGCTGCACCATATCTTTTATGCCTAAACAGAAATTATTTTATCTTCTAATCCGAATCTTATTCAGGTTTTTTCCCCTCCTGGATTATCCTCTCAAACAGCACCGAACTGGACAGAATACGGATCAGCCTCTTTGAGCTCTCACAGCACTTCTTGCTTCTGTCAGACTTCTGCCCATCACTGAAGTGCAGCTCCTCCTGACTGCACCAATGTGGACCTTCCACTGAAAAAGTCACTGGTCAGGCTTTGCCTCCAGCCCTCTGTTCTGCTGCAGAACATCCTCTTCAACTCTGAAATGCACATGCTGCATTTGTATTACTGCGGCATTTTCAACCCATCTTAAATAAACCCCAAAGCACGGCCCGGATGGCTGGTATTTGTCTAGGGCAGCCCGCAGTAGTGTAAGTTTTAAAACCACTGCTTACAGTGTTTCCATCTAACTCATGGAACTTGAGCTAAGCTTTCGCTCGAGTCCATGTGCTCTTTGGAACAGCCTCAGTACAGGCAAACACTGCTCAGCCAGCCCCAGCTAGTGCTCACCACCTGCCATGGTTCAAACAGCACCAATCTCAGATATGCCATGAGCAAAAGGAAACCAGGTTCTGTTCCCCCAAAGGCCAGATCTTTGCCACTGTTTTGCCACAGGATTTGATGTCACTTAAAATGGTAAATTTTTGATCAAAAATTTCTCAACTACTTTCTGGAGTTTTGCCTACAGCTGTAGTGGTAGAGGAGGAGCTTTACGTTAGCAGCATCAGGAATAGAAACCATACATGAAGTCCTCCGTGCAGCTTCGCCTTCCTCTCAGGTACCTGTTCAACACATGCTGTGACACATGCAGCTGGGTGACACTGCTGATGGTACTTGGCCTGCGAGATAATGAAGTGTCCCCATCCTTGCTTGGGACAAAGTGCCACGAGTTCAGCTGGACTGAACCTGGAGCCCAAGGGCTCTTACAATCCTCTTCCCAAATCCAAGAAAGAGTCACGTCTGCCCCTTCACTTCTTGTTCACCAGAGTCTTCTGATAATAAAATTACTTTATTTCACTCAGCTCCCTGTGTTCCCCAGGATAACGTTGCCACTGGTTATTTATAGAGTCTGTCAACAGAGGAGGTCCTGAAGCTCAAGAACTGAGAAGTATGGCAGAAGTTAAACGCGATTCAGGGCAGGCAGACACAGCTTTCCCCCTTTGACAAGCTGCAGCATAGAGTAAATCACAAGGGATCTGAACACCAGGCTGTCACAGCAGGCTGTCAGTCCCAGCCCCTGTAACAAACCCCTCACACCGCCTGTAGCTGTTCCCCCCCTTCCTCTCTTGCACACTCACTCCTGCTCGGTACCTCCTCACTGACAGAGACCTTCCCAACTGGCTGCTCCCCACGTGCTCCCTTCCATCATTCCAACCCTTCAATTTGCCTCTGCAGGGCCACAGGATGCTTTTTACGAGACAGAAATAGCGCTTTCAAAGGGCCAGAGTGCTGACATGCATTTTCAGACAGATCCTGATGCAGCCCAGCGAGCTCCACTGCGGAGCCATGGCTGGGAGCAGTCAGGATGCTCCAACAAATGAACACGCAAAATCACGAGGGAGCTAATTCAACTAGGGCAAGAAATACAGAGGGACAAACAGGATACACAAGCACGATGTGTGCTGGGCTCCTCCCTCGCTTTCTCCATCATTCCCAAGCAGTCTTTCATGTAAGTCCAACATCTCCAGTGCAACCAGGATCCCATTACTGCCTCCCTAACAGAAGACCCTTCTGTTAGAAGACAGCGTGTCCAGAGAGACATTTCTCAGCACACCTCTGCATAGAAGTGACCTGTGAGTTTCGCTGCCATACTGTTACTTCATCATCTCTGCCATGTAATTTGCCATCAAGTAACAGAAAGATCTCTCTTCCAGGGTTCAAGGTCTAAACATACAGAAGCCAAAATGTCATGTAGATCTTCCCAGCCAAAGGAGGATCATGGAGGCACCCAGGCATTGTACCTTGGGAATGGCTTCCCAGTGCAGAGCCAAAAAAATGGAGGTGGGAGAGATGGTCCCTAAAGGCCTAAATTCAAAATCGGAGTGTGCTGCCTCTTCAGAATCTACACCAAGTCCTTAAAAGCTCACTTCAGCTTTACCTGTGGAAACATTGGAGATCATTCTCACTGTCTTCTGTTTAGCACACCTGAGATTTTCAATGCAAAGATGCTGGATAAGTGCAAGATACTACTAAAATAAATGGTTCTTACCAATGTGTATGTTACAATAATCCAGTAAAAAACCATCAAGCCTGAAGCTGGAAAGAAATCTTTAGGTATGAAGTTGTCTAATTAGGTGCCTGGATGCTGACTGGAGGAAGACCTTCATTCTTCTACTCCATTAGCCCCTGGAGCTGCAAACCTTGTCAGCTTTATGCTCTGGGCACAGCTTAGTTCCTTTGTGTTATTTTTACTGCACTTCCAACGTTGTTTTGGGAGATGGATGAAATCGTAGGAGTTGGTTTACTTTTCCTCATGTTTTCTACTCGAAACCCCCCAATGGTTCAGTGACCTCGGCCCGTTCTGAAGCAAATCACTCGTGGTGTCACTACGACCTTCAGAGACAGACAGCATCGTCGTGTGGAGCTCAGACACCTGCATTAGGCACAGTGGCATGAGAAAAGCAGCCATAGCAAAGAGTCTGGGTCCCAGGCAAAGGAGCATCGGCAGAAACACCAGTAACAGCTGTGGGAATGACACAGAAGTGTCTGGTTTGCTCTGACATGGCATCACTGCGTGGGGAGGCACTGGCACAGAGAAGCTGTGGCTGCCCCATCCCTGGCAGTGTTTAAGGCCAGGTTGGACACAGGGGCTTGGAGCAGTGTCGAAGGGGTCCTGCCTGCCTGTGGCAGGGGTTGGAGCTGGGTGAGCTTTAAGGGCCCTTCCAACACAAACCAGGCTGGGACTCCGGTATTTGCTCTTCCTCCATGAGTTAAAGTCTAGCACACTCTCAGGTAAGTCTCTTTGCAAGGCAAAACAGAAGAAGCTCAAGATCACATAATTCTGATCCTGCTTTTATTTACCTCTGTAAGGTCAGGGAAATACTCACTTGTATTTATCAGAACTATTCTAGCCTTATACCAGACCCTTAGACACGATGAAGGGCCAGGAAGTTTTACCTTGAATGGATGCAGGCTGCAATTTGCAGCTAAAAAGGCATTAATCTTACATGGATATGTTTCCTTTCTCCACTTGGATTTGCACAGTTCCCCTGCCTGCCACCTCCAGGACAGTGAAAGGTGCCAGAGGGACAGTTTCAGCTCTGCTTTGCCACTGAATAACATCCACATACAAGCCCTCCTGAGGCTGCCTGACGCATGCTCATGCATGCACGAAACGCACACTGCGTGTGACTTACAACACAGGCTAAGGAAACTATTCCAAGTCCTTTCCCAATGAGAACATGCCTTGTGAAAGCCCTGCCTTGTCACCAGCAGCCTTGCAACTGGGTGAGCCAATGTACCCGCTGTGCTATTGGCAGCCGTCACTGTTATCTGCACAAAGGCAGATTCCTAGACCCCCAAAGCATGCTTGTTTTCCTGGGAAAACTTAATCTTGAACACTGGATCACAGCCAAACCTTGCCTTGGTCCTCCAATGCAACCGACTGCATGCCAGAGCCAAACTATACCAGCTTAGTCTGTCTGATTTAGCACCACAGCCTAAAAATCACTATGAATGGGATGGATTGAATAGACCGGAGGTCAAGTGCACGGCTTCCTAGCAAGAATGTTTCTCCAGCTCGTAGATCCAACTGCAAAAGGTCTTGGCACCTTTATGAATTCATAAAATCTTTCCTGTATATAAGCATATTAATAAAAGCAAATAAACTCTGTGCTAATGTTACCTGCTGGGTGCAGTAATTATAGCCTCTAATAGTTACAAGAGGAAAACTAATTCACTCTCAAAGAGTAATTTATTTTTATTACTATATTTTTCCATCAGAATCTCACATGATTAAATTTTTAAGATAAATTCAAACCAAATTTTGCCTGGCCTGGATTACTGCCTGCCAAAACAGACCTGAGGTAACGTGTACATGCTGTCACATACACTGTGATTCCTGTTACCTTGACAATAATGCCCAGTCAAGTGGTAAGAAATTATTACGTCAAAGGTTTGAAATCAGAGGACAGGCGGAGCAGTTTTTGCTATACTGTTGGGAATAATATAGCACTGGCAATGGGGATGTAGAAGAACATCGAGAAAGATGCTCTCATTGCTGCTTTCTGTGAAAACAGCAGTGACTCCTGCACGCTGACACCTTCCCACCTCATCTGCAAAGAAGAGAAACTGCTGGGAAACGAGACAACACTGTCAGTGCTGAGCTCCAGATGTCTTTGGGAAACAGAGACAAACGATGCTGCTCCTCATGCAGCTTTGTTTCCATACCAGTCATTTTAGTTGTGGAACAAACAGCAAATGAGCAGAGACCAGGCTTAAACCGCGTGCCGTGGGGTGCTGCAGGCAGCTCCATGGAAGCCGCAGAGGCTGCCATACTGCTGAGGATACCTCTGTACCTGCCTGCCCCTCAGAGCTTCCAGATGTGCTTCAGTAAAACCTGCTCTGCAGACCAGGGCTCTCGTGGTGCTCTTACACTTGAAACACTTCACACATCAAGGAACGAGCTGCTGACCATTACAGCATTGACTGAAGGAGGGAAGAGCTTGTATCATTGTCTCTGTTCCAAAGGTGGGGAAACTAAGGTGGAAAAAGGAAGTCAGAGGTAAGAATTGTGGTTAGAAGCGGAGCAATGCCGTGCACCCCATGCCTTCATTGAAAATAAACCACATGCAGGTACTATGTCCTCAAATGCTAAACAGCCTTAACAGTTTGACAGCAGAATAATTCTGATGCTGGTTGGAGTTTGTACCCTGCTCCCCTTACGCATGTTAGTAACTATGCTTTTAAAGACACTTTGTACCTGCAGTTCAGGTGAGGGGAATGCGGGCATTTCTCCTTGCCTGAACTCTGCCCCATGGCTTGGAATGACATTGCCTCCCCAGAGACAGAGATCAATTTGTCTGTTTATGAGTAAAGCCACTGGCTCCCTGTAGTCGGAGGCTATCACAGTCCCTTGTAACATTACCATCGCTGGCTTTGGAGAGGAAATTTTGCCATTTGGATGTAGTTTATTTGATATACGTTCATTCCTTCAGTGATGCAGTCTCAACAACATTCTCCTTATTTCCCAATTGGAAGCTTAGTTGCTGGCAGGGGAGGATAGGAGACAATGGAGGCAAGCCTGACTGCAGTCATTACATGCCATGATCAGAGTAATCATAAAGGGAACAAACCCACAGAGGTTAACAGAAAAACTATCAGAACTGGAGAAAAAAACATAATTGGAAAGAGAAAGCAGATTTAGATGCAGACACAAATATAGTTAAGAAATATGCATGAAACAGTTACCTGATAACATTTGCAATGCAGTATAATCTAAATTGGGATCCAACAAGGAGGTGCTTACATCTGACCTGATGCAAGCAGACCATGGTTCTAAATATCGGAGTCTGTCACAAGGATTTAACTTCTGTTATTTGCCTGATTTCTACTTGGTCCTTTCTTATTGAGGCCGATCACCCTCAGTAAACCATTCCTCCTCACTTATCCACGCTCCAGTATCTTTCCAAAGAAGGGCAGTTCCATGAATTCTCTCCTCCCAGCTCTGGAACATGGCATGTTTTATGGTCCCTGACCCAACGTTTTTGCAGATCTGAGCTCCCCATCCTTCCCCATATTGCGCTGCAGAGCTCATTTACACTAAAACCCCAGGGGATTTTTCACTGTCGCTTCACAATCGTGCCTCTTCCATTCTTGCTGCTTCTGTCTTCTCGCACGGCGCTTCCCTGTCACATTTCATTTGCTCCTGGCTTCTCGTCTCTTCTCCCCAGGACTTTAGGGATATTCTCATCCACCTTTCTCACAGGTATCGTGCCTTAAGTGCTCCCCAGGAATTAGAGTTACTGCTGCTGCTGCTGCTGATTTCCTTTGGTAGTTCCTTTCACTTGAAGTAACCATCTCAGTAACTACGTTTGGAACAAATTGATCATGGTTATGCTCTATTTACTCAGTGAGGGAGGGGCTCTATGTTACCTGTGCTACGATGTGCTTCCAACACAAGGTACCTTTAGGCTAACACCCTTGTGTCCTGCTTACAGGCATATGCCACTTCAATATGACTATTCACTCAAGAAAAATATGTGACCTTGATCCTTTTCCCCCCAGGTTCCAGTTATTTCATCTTTTCCATTTTATCTTCTTCTAAACCTATGGCAGCAAAAGAGCAAAATCTAGATTTAATTTTCAAGTCATCTACATATCTACCTAAATCTTACATATCTACCTATAGCTTGTTAGGTGCCCCAGCACAGACTGCTTATTTTGTATCTATCTCCTCAAAGCTGGTCCAGAATCCAATTTAGAAAATCATCTATAGAACCCATATCCCATGAATTGATTGGAAATGATTGACAGGAAACTTCAATAGTCAGCTGTGAGTAAATGAGATAAGCATATTCCAAAGAATGAGATTAATAATAGAATTCATTATCCAAGGTTCGATTTGCAAAAAGCTGCTCATCTCTTTCACGCAGGGAACATCACTCTGACTTGAAAAGAAGTCTTGGAATCATTCAGATTTGCCTTTTTCTGTTGCTGAGATTTCAATCTGTTTTAACTACTTGGATTAGAAAAAGGAGGCTCAGACGAAGAACAGCCCAAAGAAAACACGGGCAAGGAAAATACTGCCCTACAAGAAAAAAGGAAGGTTCACCCTGTCTTTTCTTACAGACAACATCACCTCTCTAAAGACTTGAAGCACTTGGATATTGTGGGCTTGGCTTCTTCCAGCAGAAGGCACAACAGTCATAGTTATAACTCATAAGTAAACGTGTTATACCTCAGTGTGAGCTGGCAGACAATAGCGTAGCCACCTCGGCTGAATTAAATGCTGTGTGATGACGCCTTTCTCCTGGGCGTTTTTTAATGTGCACATTAAAAGCAGGACTTTTTGTCTACTACAGAGTGGTTTTAAAATAACATCATTTTTATCCCACCAAGTGATTGATGGAGAAGTGCAGTCCTTCTGTCCACTTACGTCAGCAGTTTTTGCTTTGCTGGACAATTACTGGATAGTTTGAATTGACCAGAGACTCGTGTAGTTCAAGGAAGTACTTTGAAGAAAACAGTTCCCAATGTTTTCTTCCCCTTTTCCCAGATAAGGCACATGAGATAAAGTAAGGTGAATGTTTCTGAGCATCTCCTGCTGGCTGTTGCACAACGACATGGATCAGGCAGCTGTACAGGCTGCAGAAATACCCTTCTCTTTCTCCATCACCACCTTTCTGCTTTTTGGGTCTACTTCTTGTTTGTTTGGGGGACTTTTTGGTTGGTTTTTTTGGGGTGGGTTTCCAGCTGGACCAGTTCCCCACCTGCTTCATGGCCCTGCCTCACACCCCAGCACCACAGCCTGTGCAGCACAGCACCAAGAGCTGCTGTTGGAGGAGGAGGAGCCCCTCTGAATGTGCGTCACACCATGACATCGATTGCCAAAGAGCAATTACGAGCCAGCCGCAAGGCTAGAAATAGAACTCGTGTCTCTTGACTTTCAATCCTTGCTATAAGAATTAATTTTGATTCACATTAAATAACTTTAAAGCACCTTTTTTTCCTCCTCCTACTAAGTAAAGAAGGGATGGTCTCTTCCTATATTTACAAAAAGCAAAGCTAGGGAAACAGAGCTATAGAAATCCATCAGAAGTATCAATATTTGGAAAGTATTTAGAATTCCATTTCTTATCTTCCAAAACTCACTAAGCTGTATTCCCCCTCCTTTCAGGCACAGACCTTCACAAGCCTAATTACATGTACAAGTTATGATGTATAAGTTATGTTTAGAAACCTATGAGTTTTACTGCATTCTAATTAAAAACTATCACAAAAAACACCCAAAGAAGGTTATTTCCATCGATACCAATGAAGCAGGCAGTTAAAGTTCCCCTCACTTCACCAGAATCCTCTGGGTTTTCTGGCTTATTTCTGTAAGCCTCCTCATCCCCCTCCAAAAGCTTAAGACAACACTTGATCCACTTTTCAGTAGTTACATTACATACACCACATGATAGCACTGTACGATAATATGTTCCAGGCCTTGATCTAGGAAAGCAGAGATCAGATAGCAAATGAAGTCCCATGGGTCTGGCAACAGAATCTATGTTTATAGAAGTAGAGATGACAGTAACATGCAAAAAGAGCCGTTTTCTTCTGAAATCAGTTCAGTTGTACCTTGCAGAGAAGAGCAATCAAAAGCACTGTGTTCTGCCACAGATCATATGGTGGGGTTGTAGGCAAGTTAAGCAACGACTTGGCATCTCAACTACAAACCAATTGTCCGTTAGCCTTTCTGGTTTAATCCCTTTGAAGAAAGCAAACCAGCATGTTAGACATCTACAAACACACGGCAGTACCATGAGTTCTTACGGTTACTAGAACAGCCACAAACTGTACCCAAGTTCATTTCCAAGGCTAATGAAATTACTTATACACACATGCAAGTGAAACAAGGGTTCTACTAAGTAAAAGAGGTGTTTCAGGTTCTTAATAAACTATATAGAATGGTCTTTTTTGCCATTCACACCATTTACCAGCACATCTGGTGAACAGCAGGCTGCTTCCTGCAGCTCCATCATAGGAACACAGCCTTGTAGTCCAGGCAGCCATGGCTCTAGGTACTCAATCCCACTTGGGAGGCATGGCTAATTTAACAGGTATGACTGGTTTGTCCCTCAGACTCAACTGGTCTTCAACTTTTTACTATTAGGAGTCCCCAAAAATGGACCTTCACCTGTCACCTACCTGTGTTATAGAAAAGCTAAGCAGCAGCTTCTACTTTATGGCCATAGCTTTCTCTTTCACTGGCTTGCTAATGATGGTGTCTGCATCTCTTTAAAGTGTTCCTCTCCATTAGAAAAACCCCACACGGGTCAAGGACATCAGCAGGAAGTCTCTCAAGAGCAGACTGCAGCGACACAGTTGTTGTGTGCTACTGCTACACACCAGCTCCTCAGAGAAAAGGAGAAGTTTGGGGGCAAAATGTCAGATTTATTTCCAAAGTTCCTCAGGACTTCACTTCCTAAAATTTATTTAAAGTGATGAAACAGAAAGATGGCATTTCTAAAGAAGCGTGCATGTACATGCAGATATATACAGTTCCTGCAGTTTATTATGTGTTTGCTGTACTTCCCTGGCAGATATTCCACAGCATCAAAAATGGGAGAGGAACAGACAAGGCAGGATAATATTACTGCAGAGATTTTAAGGTGTCCTATTTGGTACCTTTACTGGAAGCATCAAACTAGTGGTTGTAAATATTATGTGCTGTGGGGAAGGGTTTGTTTGCTGGGTTTTTCAGTATAATTATCAGCCCAAGCTGCTCACTTAAAATTAACCACCATGCCTGTTCTTCAGCAATCCACTTTCCAAACAAAGGTGAGACCTCAGCTAGAATAACTGCACTGGCCTTCCAAATTTAAGGAAAAGTAAATCAGACTTTGCCCTGGATTCAAAGAAGGCCTCTTTGGATGACTGGAGAATTGGAAACCTTCTCTGGCAAGGGTGGGCTGCAAAAGATGTGCTCACTGAGTGTGTCCGAGCCCTGGAGAGGGTAGGAACTGCTTTCTCAGTGCATATTGGTGGGGTGAGCATATGGGTGAGAAAGAAAAGGTAGCAATGACACAAGAATGATCAGGGGACTGGAGCATCTCCCATATGAAGACAGGCTGAGCAAGCTGGGACTGTTCAGCCTGGAGAAGAGAAGGCTGCGTGGAGACCTCAGAGCAGCCTTCCAGTATCTGAAGGGGGCCTATAGGGA
>JBCJKH010047226.1:34822-50051 GCA_039877255.1 Loriculus beryllinus
AGCTGTGGCTGCCCCATCCCTGGCAGTGTTCAAGGCCAGGTTGGACACAGGGGCTTGGAGCAAGCTGCTCCAGTGGAGCGGGTCCATGCCCGTGGCAGGGGTTGGAGCTGGATGAGCTTTAAGGGCCCTTCCAACCCAAACCAGTCTGGGATTCTATTCCTTAATACCTGAAAAATGTAAAGTCATACTCAGGAAAGCAAGAGGTGGCAGAGCTGTGGCTGTGAACATAACCTGGTCCTCAAGATGATGTGGGAAACAATTGCATCCAAGAAAGATTTCACATTAAAGAACCAATTTATGTGAAAATAAGTAACCTTCAGGAGAGCTGAGCCAGACCGCTTCATGTGGGGGTGGCAATTCCACTGTGTAATTCACAGTCACAGTGATGCTCCCTGTATGAAACAGGCCCCATTAGACCATGAAAGTGGTCCCCTGATGCTAGGAAAGAACACTACTCATCGCTCTGATACGACAAACTAATGAGAATTCATTGAGTGCCATGCATGTGGCTGAGACTCCTGCAGGCAATGAGTGCAGGTGTGACTGACACAGGAGCACCTGAAATGCTGAATCTATCAGTCTGCAGCACGCAGGTTTGCACCTCAGGACGCTCAGCAGGGCAGGCTATCCTGCCTTGCCTCCCCTCCCTTTTACTCATAAAGCTCCTTAAGTTTCAGTAAGCAGGCAGAGGGGCTGAAGGAAAACATCAAAGCTCATCACATACATATGTATTTCATTTATTTGGCTGTCACTGCAGTTGTCAGGAGACCCTGAACTCCCCTCACTGAGCAGTTCTGCCAGCCCCCACCAGCGGGGAGTACAGAAACACCCCAACAACCTAACAACACTTCAAACACTTCAGTCACTTGATACCTGTCAGGCACTTAATTATACGAATGAACTTGTCTCCTGCTAAAAGATGGCTGAGTGCAGGTCACTGCTTACGGCACAAATTTTTGCTGGTTTTATGATTATTGTCAAAAACAAAGCAATTAATAGGCAGATACTGCATGGAAAACAGCCAAAACATGCCAAGAATTAGACATTGCATTTGCATAGCAAAATGAATGCCTATTAGAAAAGGAATAGAACCTTTATCAGGCATTTAAGGAGAAGTCTTTTTCATCAAAACCATTTCACATACCATGCTTTTCATACCAGGATCACTTCCCAGTATCCATGGATGTTAATCACACGATTCAGAAGTATTAAATCAATCAGTACTCACCAATTACTAAAACTCCTTCTGGAAAATGTGTGATCCTGTTAAAACCAGAGAGGCTCAGAGCCTGATTCTGTCTCTGCCTATTGTGCTTTACAGTCCAGTGGAAGGTAATTCTGTTCAAACTGAAGAGCAGGGAACACTTCCATATAATTTGTTTCTTGTCTGCATGCTCAGAGCAAAAAGACACAGCCTGAACTCCCAAAGAGTTTTCAAAATACCAACCACTACAAACCAGACAGCTGAGTAACCTAAAGGCAACAACACAAGTGGTATTCTTCCAAAAGGAGTCTTAAATGCTAGTTTCTAGGTAGGTCTGAGAAGACAGTCAGCAATAGGACTGGCAGTGGAAGCACTATAACCTTCAAATACTAGCTCTGTTCCAAAAGTTTGCCATGCACATTTTTGCCATATGCATCACTTACAGCAAGCATTAAAATACAACAAGCTACCTTAAATAGATTTGAGCTCCTCCCTCACTGGACAAACACCTTTACCAGCTCGGAACCCTGTGGTTCTGCATTAATAAGCTCTTGTGAGAGGTCTGTGTAAATAAATAATGAAACAGTCCGTTAACTCCTCTGGACTGCCTTGGATTAGGTTTCTGACTTCTAGGGTTTCATTGCATATCCTTATAGCCTGTGTTGGAAAAGAACAGAGCTCCAGCATAGCTGAAACCCAGGGCTGCTCTTAACCCAAACTAAAGGTTTGAGCTAAACTGACACAACTATTTCAATGCAAAGACATGAACACTCCAAAGAGGGCTAGAAGTGAATTCCGTTTTTAGTACAGTAGCGAAGCTGGCTTCAGATCCTTTTATACTGGAACAGCCTTAAATAAATGAACAAAACTTTCAGACTAAAACTGATGTGGGCAGTGACTAAAAGCAGCCTTCAGACCTCACTGGTGCATCACTTCCATGCTCTGCAGTGATCTGAGCCTTCTTAAAACCCACACAGTCTAAGTTCATGAGGCACTTGGACTGTTCGCACAGGAACACAGGACTGACACTTCCGTGCACTGCCAAGGGAGCTGAGCCACACCTCTGCCTTTTCTATGTGAAGCAAGGCTTAATTTTATGCAAATATTGCAACTGCTGGTGTACTTTTTACACTAAAACTCAAGCAAGGATTGAACCAAAATTACCTACTGTCCCTGCCTATCCATTTTTAGCTTTTGGCAATAATACAGCAAGTGGTGCACAAAGACAAAGCATAGTACAAGACAAAAAGAGCCCATAAAAATACCAAGTAGGAGCATTTTAATGAGTGTTCATAGCAAAGAAAGCAGAAGGAGCTGACAAGGTTCCAGTTCTCCACTCTAACAGATCTGTGACCCATAACTTGTTGAAGCTCACGGTGCCCTCCCTGAACCTAACCACTAACTCACATGAACCATCAGACTGAAATAATCTAGTGTGAACACAGATACACCCCAGCTGAACAGAAGCAACACTTAAAGACAGTTGTGAATGAGTGAAAAAAAAATACCAATCCAACCAAAACCACAGCAACGTGTAATTCCCCCCCTGGAACAGGTCTGCTTTAGGTAGAGGAAATGAGCTCAGAGGAACTGATGCCATTGAGATGTCCTCTCCAGATTCATATGCACAGACCAAAGACAACCAGCAAACACTGCACACTTTACCCAAATCATGTATTTTAGTATGCAAAATGCAGAGGACACATTCACACACTCATAACACAGAATTCTGCAGATACCAGCTTCATCCTAACCTCATGATGATTTGCTATACTGGCATCAAGAGCTTATCAAAAATTCATTAAGTGTTGTGTGGCTTTTGGCACTGTCATGCTGAAGAGATCTTTCAACCCAAAGGAAAGGTTGCACTGGGATAATTACAACTGCACTACATTAAAATACAAGATGAATGGCTATGGAAAGCCATGAGCTATATGAAGATTAAAGTATCCAGACTACCAGTGATGACTTGCATTCAGTTTTGCCTTGTAGCTTCTCAAGTGCAGCATTTTGCAGAAGACAAGGAAACCTGCATAGGAACTGAATACACAAATAAATGCACCCTGGAGATATAGGGGTTAAAAATGGAAGTTTTAAGGGTTTTTTTAAATCTTAGAAGGGAATTTTCAGTAATCCTTGTTAGTGTTAAAGCCCTAAAATAGCTATAGGAAAATCACACTGTTAATGTCTGAAAGGTGCCAACTCTATTGCTTGGTGCTATACATAACATATATTCTCTTTTGCCGAGATAAGTTTCCCAACCATGAACCCTGTAGGTGTCAGGAGGAATGTCTGAGGTGGATGTTCTAGTTTCCATTTCAGATTAAAACTGAAATGCATAAATTAAATAGATGGTTATACACCCCATTATTGTGACATGTGACAGTTAAATAGCTACAAGAGAAGAATGCTGATGATACTTGCCAATACCGTACAGAGCAAACGACCTCTTGCGCTGGCTTTTATCCTGTCTCTTCAGCCTATAGTATCTCCATAAGGTGAAGTCCTGCCTGAGCTGTGTGAGCATCATGTTCCCCTGCTCTCCCATAACAGTTTTTTATATTCCCCTGCCCAGCTTTTTGTGGGGCCTTATGGAGAGCCCTACCCCTGCATGCACCAGATGGAAACCCACCTCTTGCATTGCTACTGACTTTCCTGCCTGGCTGTACAGTGCCCATGCTGCGCACGGACAGGCTGGAAGCAGGAGCAAGGAGCTGCAATAACATGCGGAGCAACACCATTTCTGAACACACACTGAACTAACACAGCCCCTGTACCATTCCTTTCAATTGACCCTTGCCTAATGCACTATTTAGAGTACTCCGAACTTTCATGATGCAGGGTGGATGCTCAGAACATTCCTGAATAAGCCCCTGCACAAGATACACCAAACTGCCTCTACGTGCTTCGGACTTCCATGACTGCCCCTTCCTTACACAGCTAC
The DNA here is from genome assembly GCA_039877255.1 of Loriculus beryllinus. NCBI lineage: Eukaryota > Metazoa > Chordata > Aves > Psittaciformes > Psittacidae > Loriculus > Loriculus beryllinus. The sequence continues at coordinate 38,971 of JBCJKH010047226.1, forward strand.
AGTAGCTGCTGCTGCCCAAGCTGTGATTACAGCCCAAGTGAGACCCTTTCACCTGTCAGGGTGTTATTTTTCCTTGATGAAAACACAGCACTCACTGCTCAGTCAGTCTTCAGAAAAAAACCCAAAGCAGACAACTAAAAACAAAGTATGACTGAATCAAGACGGAAAATGTTCGTTGCAGAAGGAAAATAAGTGAAGGAACTCCATGACAACTCATACTGAGGACTAATTCTTACTTTTTTCCAGATGTGTGGAGCACTAAGGACTAACTAGTGACTGTTTTCCTCCATTACTTGCAAATGGAACTTGAAGATGCAAGCTGAAAACTATGCGTTACATTACGACCAACCCTTCAATTTATTCTCTGTGGGCTGTGGATGTGCTGATTCAGATGGCTCCAGTCTGCTCCTCTAACCACTGATCCCATCCTCACAGCCTGGCTGGCAGAGAGCACATTTCCAAAGGAACGAGTCATTCCACACACAGCTGACCCACTCCCTGTCTCCATGTAACACGTCCCTCTGGTTTAATACTGACAGCCCTATAGGTACAGTAGTTAATCTGAACATGTTGACCACTTCCTAACTGTGTATTTGCCTATCCCCCATCCACGGCAGGTTACTAAAACATAACTCTAACAGACGTACGTGACTTCTGATGCATTAACCCCAGCTCTGCTTTTATGCTTTGCCAACTCTCTGATTTTGGGAGAGTTATCCACCTGCAAACACAAGTGGAGCTTTGCCAGCAGAGGAAAGCGCTGTTGTTTAGTGCAATATTCCCTCACAGGGAACTTCAGAGGAGTGGGAAGGGCACTGTTTGCCCTGTGCACACACACTGGGACACAGATGGGGTCAGTGAGAAGGACGAGTGACTGGGGCAGAGGCTGCTGTCACAGCACAGCCGGTGACACCGCTCTGCCTCTCACCCACCAATAGTGCTGGTGACAAACACCATTACTCCCTTCCACAGAAGTAACAGAGACAACTCACAGAGCTCTGGGCAGCAACACTCAGCGCCTGTTGTGCAGGTAGTGACTGCTGTCACCAAGGACAGCCAAAAATACCAGCTGTGGTACCAGTCACTGCTGGCCTTGGGAGTTCCGGCCCGGCCAGGGAGGGGGATAATGATCCCACATCCCATAACGTGGAAACACAGTGCAAATTGGGTGGGAATGGCAACTCTCCACTGGGACACCTGGGAACACCAGCTTCAGGCAGCACGGACCCAGGCTTGGGATCATCCCACTGCTTGTTTCATGTTTTGGGGTGCAGCAGAGCCTGCTGCACAGGCGTGCCTTGGGAGCTGACCTGGCAATACTGTAGGCTGCACATGGGCTCAGTAAACCAAACTCTTTGGAAGGAAGGAGCTTCATGGTAAGTGCCACAAGCTCAGCTCTGGCACACTGGTGAAATCCCTTCACCTTCACAACTTTTGCAGTTTTGCTCCAGGAGCAGGCCAGCACGCCACAGAAATAAAACCCCATCATTTAGTGCAGTGGATTTCCACATAACAACACCCTGCTCTCTCCTAAGCTTATTCCAGCATTAGGCAACGCTCCCCGATGCAAAAACCAAACCACTGCATTTTCTTTTAGTACTATACATGTATCTCACCCTGCTAACAGGCATGATCCTATGATTTTAAGGTCTGGTCATGTAAACTTAAGCACATATACATGGATGTAGATGATCTCTCTGCCTTCGGCCACAAAGTCTAATCAAAACACACAACAAAGACTCAGTCAGATATTTCTTTTAAGCCACTGGAGCCCAATGAAAACAAGACCAACCCCAAAGCCTAGCTAATAATCATTTTCCTTTCGGAGTGGGACTGTCTTCCCAGCAAGGCACAAAACCTCTCTTTCAGGCTGTGTGCATACGGAAGGCACTGTAGTACAACTGGCCCAGTGTAGTCAGTGCAACACACTGCTGCTCAGTGTGGCAACACCAGGGCTGGGTAGAACTGCTTTTACCAGGCAGAATGCATGCAGAGAGGGGAAAACTAAGCTCACCTCACTGGTATAGAACACACTGAGGGTGACAAACCTCCAGTGGAGCTGCTTGGAAATGGGAAAAGGCAGAGAGGAAGGAAGACTGGTACAACCTCATGCCTGATGGGTAGGAATGTGAGCCACAACAGTGACCAAAACCTCCCAAAACACAGGGAGGGTTTCAGGATTTGTGAAGGATATCAAGGGCAGAGATCTTTTTCCACAAAAGGAGAAATTTTCCTCATGCTCTTGGACTCACTGGTGTCGCTGCCACAGAAAAGAGGATCTGTTAAAACAACTGAAAACTATTGACTGGAAATACTCAAGAGTGCTGTAACTAAGAGGACTGTTACTCTCCATTGTGCTAGCTGTAACAGCCAGTGAGCTGCTCTATAAATAAGCCCTGCTGTAAGCTATTAAGCTTATACTCCGCCTATATATTCTGAGCATCAGGAAGGTCACTGATAAAGACAGAAATGGCTGTTTACAGGTAAGCACAATGTGCATGTTAAACTTCAGAGAAACAGCCACATCTGACCCAAGTGCTCTAAAGAACCTCGGAAGCTCAGTTTTAGCAGGAACACCTTTGTAACTCAGGAGAGCTGCACAGGACTTTTCTCAGGCATTTCCAGTGAGTCAGGATGAACATCTGTGCTGCAAAGACTGCTTCTCTGGATTTAAGCACTGATCCGGTTTGTTTCAGGCTTTCACTCTGCTTCTGGTTCTAAGCCCACGTCATAAATAAAATTACTTTTATCTTAATTGAATCCTCTCTCAGGGCTTATTCCCAGTTTCTATTATATTGACTCACTGTCTGCTGGGAACCAAGGGACTTTTTAGCTTTATTTCGGTACCCTGATGATAAAAAGCTCTCTGCATTTTGGTTGTAATGAAAGTTCACGCAGGAATTCAGACGCTCTCAACTATTTGCTCAGCACAGAGTAACTCTGCAGTGTGAAATGCAGCAATGAGTTAATTATGTGATTTCTCAAGGGAAGCTCGCATGACAAAACGTACCATTCAAACCAGAGAACCATGTCCCATATGAAGAAACCACGGCATGAAAACAGTCGGCTATTTTTACAGCCCCAAATGGCTGTGAGAGAGCACGATCACCGAGCGCCTCACTTCATAGCTCCATTCCTGGAATAAGCTCCCCTGGAATCCACAGAAACCGCTCTTGGCAGGGAGCACACAGCATGGCAAACACCAACCGCTCCAGGAATGTGCCCAGCGACGCCCCGCAGCCGCAGCCTCCGCAGGCACACAGGTAGGGCTGTGGCACTGCACTCACCCAGGGGCATTTGAAACTTCACAGATTTATTCTGTCGTGAAGCCACCTCCTTTCCGCACCCCCACCCCCCTTTCTTCCTTCCCCTTTGTCTGAAGCAAATGAAATATCCCTGCATTTGGGAGATACAAAAAGTAAAAGGCTGTGACAGGCAAGTATTCATGAAAAGGTTTCTTGCCCGTTCCAACTTTCGCCTGCTTGGAAATGAGACCGGGATTTTCACGACAGTGAAATCACAGGAACTCCACCTTCCTTGGAGATCTTTTGCAGTAACCCAGTATTTTTCTTTTCACGGCTTTAGCATAAGGACAAATAAGAATCTAGTCTAATAATCACCTCAGACTACTTAGAGTTAACTCTGCAGGGTGAGAGCACGAGCAGTCGCACAGATGCACGCCGTTTGCAGACTTACCACAAACTACAGTTTTCTCTGTTCATACGGTACCTGATTGTCCTGACCGAAATGCAGTATTTCCACATCAGATTCCACATGGCACTGCCATCTCCCTTCATGACCTTCTCCAAAGTGTTTGTAAAGTCAAAAAGATTCCAAGCCTCTCAAGGAACAAGTTTAGCAGCTCACGACCAAGTTAGTCCAAGTTCAGGCAGCAGCCAAGCACTGATTCACGATTTCCAAGTGATTCCTCCGACCTCCACTCAAATGAACTCAGTGAGAAGCAGCTTTCTCATCTGAAGTCTCCGGTTACTTCTTTCTTCATGATTTACAAGACTCACTGTTTACGTTATTTGCAAGCCAGCAGAGATTATTAGAGGCTGCTCAGAAAACCGCATATAATATTGCTCTAAGTTGTCAAGTAAAAAAAAACCTACCTATGCAGCACCTGCGGAAAGTCACTCTGATTTATTTTGCTTCAAAAGTCTGGTAACACAGCCCCAGAAAATCACTTAGGAGAACTGTAAATGCTTACCAAATATACACGAAATCAAATGGCTTAGGCTGCATAAACTCCCGACTGTTGGCAAAGTTCTTGTGTACTGTAATAAACTTTTTAGTGCCAAAAGAAGTAATGAGTCATTTTCCAAAGCCGTATTTGAACACAGATGAAGTTATGACTTGCAACAGTGAGTATCATCTATGACAGCCTATAAATTACATCCAAAATAAGATAGCAAGATCTGATGAAAACAAAACAAAAAACCAAACCCCAACTTATTCATTATGCACATGGAATTCTCTTACTGTGCTGAGTAAGTTTAAACACACAGCATTTACTGCCAAAAGTCCGAATAGAGTATAAGCCTTGACACATACGCCCATAGAATCAACCTCGGACAACAGTATTATTATAATTGTTGTTTTAATTCTTGTTAACCTTTTTAACTGAAGGATGAGCCCTTTAAATTCTGCCCTGGTTCCTCCCAGACCACCCTCAAAGCTAGTGTTGTTGCTACAACAGATTAGAACTGCTTCCCAAGCCTTTTCCCAGCCCACCAGACCACACTCTCTTCTCTACACAGAGGTCAACAGCATGATGATCAGGGCCTCTTCTGGATCAAAGACAGTGGGTATGTGTTTATATTATAAAACTTCATTAAGCAAGAAACTAAGTTCATGCCACTTCTCCACAGAACAGGACACTTGTATGATTAAATGTTTGCTTTCTGCTGCACAACTCCATTTTGTATAAGACCATTTTATCTAGGACCTTGGGACTTGTTACTACTGTCCTGGAACACACTCTGTTTCAGGGGATTCCTGGAGCAAGCTTGTGATGGCTCCTAAAAACCAGGCAGGACAAGTCCCACAGCACAGTGTACATTTTAAATCAGAAACCTTAATGAAGAAAAATGACGTTAGAACATTTATATGTCTGTGCTTAACTTAGCCACTGAAATACATTTCAATGATGAACAAAGCTATGTAAGGTCAGGCAGACCAGCTGAGCTCTGTCCATTGCCTTCCTTAACTTGCAGACTTGAGAGATGAAGTGCCTACAGGATAGATACCCTGATTTTTATACTGTGTACACTTGAAATATTTCACTGAGCAAAATTAAGCCATTATATAGAGACTATAAAACCAGTAGTTTGTTTTCTGTGTCCTATGAAGTTATCGAACAGCATACTCAGTTGTGCCAACTACATCTCTTTGAACTCATATTCAAGGCCTCAGTGTAATGAATGTATTTAGATTATAGATGCCTTGAGTCACCTTCAGTTGCAATATTTTGATATTACCAGCATCTGCAGGAACAGTATTTTAATCTGTCTCTAAAGATAGATTAAAGTAGGTGAGATCTGCAAGAAAACAGTATTTTAATCACCTTCCTCATCCATGAGTCTAAAATTTGTGCCCAGCCAGTGACCAAATGGACTGAAGCAACACGAGAGAGCAACACAGGACAGAAGTGTGATGCTGGAGTGGTTTATACATAGTTTGATTTTGTTTTGTTTTTTCAATCATTGCTGCAGCATCTCCCATTAAAAGGAGACTATTTCTGCATTATTGTAGAGAGTATTTCAGCTCCTATCCTCATGAGCTGAATTTGTCCACTAATTCCCCCAAAGACCTGGACAAATCAAGGTAGCCCTCCACTAAGCAAGCATTAATTCTGCAAGAAATGGCAGGCCTGAATTTGAAATGGAGAACTGACAGAGAACCTGCAAAGACAAAATAACATACATCCAGAAAAAGCTGAACCCTGCATATGACATAATGAGTCAAGGAGTATTTCAGCTCTAGGAATAAATCCTACGTGTAAATAAAGGCTATTTACTCTGTGTGAATACACAGAACAGATTGCTCCTGAAATGCTGTTTGAGAGGTGTGCTTAAGCCCAACAACAGCATGCAACACTTCAGGAGGGCAGGGAGAACAATGCCATTGACTAAGCATGGGTACTAATAGCATCAGCTAATGGCTGATGGCTTCTGAACATACACAGATGTGAAGAACTGGTGATTAATCAAACCCTACAGCTAATTCTGTTCCTCCTGATGGACTGTCTTTTCTAAAAACAGCTCCTGTGTAATAAGATTACTGAGAGGTAACCCAGTATCAAAGAGGAAACTGGCTGATCAACTATTTCTTACCATTAAGAAAAACCTTATTCAGGAATGCAGGAACTCTTCCAGCAGCAATAAGACAGTAGGGTCTTTTGTCTTAGCTGTTTACTTCTCCTTTGCTGACAGTGGCATCACCATGCCTGGAACAAGGCACAGATTAGCATATCAAATGATTTCACCTTTTTGAAGCCTTATTTGCTTTCACTGCCTGACAAGTCAGGATGAGCCCCAGCACTGTAGGAGCCAGTTGGCATCGTGTCTGTGTTTGACATGGATTTTCCAGTTTGTACATCAATCATAATCTGTTATAACGATGCCAGTGACAATCTCCTCCCACACTCGCATGTTTGGCCAACAAATCCCAGGCAGTGCAGGGACTTGGGCTGCTAACACAGGCTGCTGGGAGGCAGTTGCTGCCTGGCTGGTTTGGTATTCTTCCTTGGGTGGAACAAGGAAAACTTCAGCTATCTCTTCCCCTTGAAATAAAACAACAGATTCCATTCACAGAACATCACTGGATCCACCCAGTCACAATATGCAAGGTTCCATGCTCCCTATGAGGCAGAGCTCCCCAAACAGAGATACTTAGTTTGGCAATTCTTTCCCTCCCATCATATCCCCTGTATCACAGCTTTATCAGATTCGCTCTGCCTGCAGGTACTTATAGCACAGCTCTCAGCACTGCTGTGCCAGGATCCACAACACTGCCCTACTAAAGCTTTGCATACTACAAGCTGACTTTGTCCTGACAACTTACAACAGGAAGGTGCAAGGAGAAGTTCTGACTTCTTCCCACTTCAGTACATTGGCTTTTCCAAACCCAGCATCATTACATCTCCCAAGCACACTGAGAGACTGTTTTTATTTTCAGTGGATGTATTAGTAGGCACAATCATGAAGTGATGCCCCTGCATGAGAAAAATCACACTGTTCTTAGGTCATCCTTTCCCCCTGCCTTCATTTTGGGGAGAAATCGTTCCTCAGCTCCACCTAAACCTGCCCTGGTGCAGCTTGAGGCTGCTTCCTCTTGTCCCATCCCTTGTTCCCTGGGAGCAGAGCCCAGCCCCTCCTGGCTCCATCCTCCTGGCAGGCACTTGTAGGGAGCCATCAGGTCCCCCCTAAGCCTTCTCTTCTCCACACTGAACTCCCCCAGAGCCCACGCTGCAGATGTTCAGAGCTGGAGCAGAACACGTGCCCTGTGGGTGTTCTGCAGGTCCTACATTAGCAGCTGAGGTGGTTTCCTGTGTTTCATGGCACAAGTGGTCCCATGAGCTGCTCTCAGGAAGGGTGTCAATGGGGCAGCAGCAGCTCTGTCTAGGGCATCCTGTGATGGCCCCAGGGGACTTCAACAGTGTCAATTTACACTTGTCCGTGTGCCAGCAGTGCTCCCGCTGGAGCTGCTCTTAGGAAGGTTTCAGCCCAGTGTTACCCCCCTGTCCCTCTGCACCCACAAGTGGGGTCCTGGCCCTTGCCCCCAACAGCACCCTGTGCCCACTGACACTGCTGGAGCTCCGCTCCATGGAATGTGACTCATCCATGTTCAATGTTCCAAGTTGGAGCATCCATTTCAGCCGCTCGCCTGGGAAGGAGCAGCAGTGAGGAGCGAGCAAAGAGCTCACATGTGCGCAGCACAGAGCTCAGGTGTTACAGACACCTCTCTGCTTCACCTGCCCATGTCTGCTCCTGTCTTAGCCCGAGGCAGTGCAGTCAGCTGCTGGAGGTGGTGAGAGGTGCTGGAGGACCCTGACTGATCCATGATGGCTACATCACCTTCCCTGGTGCTCTGAGCTGGTCTGCTCCCTTGGGAAGCTGCATTTCCTCATGCATGGTCCCACTGAGCTGTGCTGTGGAGCAGGGGCCTGAGGGGCAGAGCACCTGTGGCTCCCCTTGGAGGGCAGTGAATGTGCTGTCTGTGGGGTGAGTATGGGCCCACAGGGCTCAGGCTGCTGCTGCAGTGGGGCAGCACATGCTGGAGGTGACTCTGCCCCTCTCCTTGGTGTCCTGCATGGCACTGGTGTGGTGCTGCTGTGGCACTGGCGCACTGACTATGTATTGGTGCCGCACTGATGCAGAACTGGCTCTCTACTGACGTTGTCCTTGCTCTCTTGTCCACAGGTTGATGAAGAGGGAGTGCTGTGACCCCGCGCCCGTGCCACTTATTCCAGGTAAGCTCTGTCCTGTGCCTAGGGAGCACTCTGGGAGGTAATGGCAGAGGCTGGGGCTGGGGTCCAGCACTTGTCCTGGGATGGGGTGACCTGTCCAGGGCACTGGGACAGGGCCCCCGGCCCTGGTGCTGGGGGCAGAGCTGAGGATGCAGGGGTTGGGGTGAGATCAGACTGTAAGTGGTGCAGGAGAGGGTCTGAGTCAGGGGTGGGTCATTGCTACGTGATGTGTTTGAGGAGGTGTCAAGAGGAGAGGTCTTGGGGAGATGGACCGGCCCGGTCTGCACAGGCCCATCCTGCTGGGATCCAGGGTGTCCCTGCCCATGGCAGGGGGTTGGAATGAGATGAGCTTTAAGGTCCCTTCCCAAGCAAACTTAATCAAGTTCTGTGATTCTAAGTCCATCCTGCCTACTCCCAGAGCACTTCCGTGACTTGCAGGTCCCAAATCCATTGCTGTGGCAGTGTCACAAGAACATTTGGAGCAGGTCACTCCACAGCAGACAGCTCTGTCCTGGTCATCCCTCCACAGCAGAACAGCAGATCCCAGTGGGGGCAAGGCCATGGAGCTGGGCCTGGCTTAGGCAATCCCTGTTGCTTTTCCTGTTAACAGCCGTGCAAGAGAAGGTCCTTCCCTCCCTGTGCAGCAGGAGCCCAGGTCTGTGGGACACGGGGAGGTTGCTCAGCATCACCAGGTGCTGCCCTGCTCTGTCCCTGCTGTGCCCATCCTGCAGCTGCTCCTGGACCCTCTTCCCAAGCAGCTCCCACACTGTGGGATGGGAGCAGGAAGAGGAGGGATGCCGAAGGGATTAGTCCCAGACAGGCAGATGGAGGCAGCGTTATCCTATTAGCCAGAAGCTAAGCAGGAGCAGCTCAGGGTGGTGATGGTACAGGATGCTCCTGTGGGGTGGTGGCCACCCCGGCATCAGCTCTGGAGTGCCTGTGCCAGGCAGCACTGAGCCCTTGGGAACAGGTCAGAGCCGCACTGAGGGATGGGCTCAGCACCCCTGCACTCTGCTGGGGAGCTTGGGGGAGCCCCAGTGAGGCTGGGGTGGTGCTGGCACTGTGCTAGGACAGGGACAGGCTACTGCAGTGAGGCTGAGTGAGGGCATGGCGATGGGACCGCGCTGGTGGTGATGGTGATGATGGGGAGTAGGTCCTGCACAGCAGGTTTCTTGCTTCTTTCTGCTGTGGGTCTGTGCTCTGCATGAGGACACAGAGGAGCTTGTGAGTGAGGGCGGGATGTGTGAGGATGTAATGATTTGGTTTGCTTGTCCTTGGGCTGTGGCACCCTCCTGGGCTGTGCTGACCTGCAGGGGTGTCCATGGCAGGGAGCTGGAGCTGGAGGAGCTGTAAGGTCACTTCCAACATAAACCAGGCTTGGGACCCTGTGACTGTGTGTGCTTTCTGCCAGGGTCTTGTTCCTCCTGGCTGTGTCCTTGTGTGTCTGTCCCAGGCATGATCTTCTCCTGCACTGAGATTGTGCGTGTGTGTGTGTCCTTCTGCTCTGGCTTCATGTGAGGAGCTGATGGGTTCAGTGACTTGTGGGATGGGACGAGATTCCTGTCCATCCCATGCACAAGGAGGAGATGGCAGAGGGCAGGACCCGGGACCCCGCAGGCTGCACATGCTAGGATCAGGAACGCCAGGGCAGGATCAGGTACCCCACAGGGTGTGCAGGGCCTTGCATGTGCTTGGTGGCAGCGTGTTGTGCTGATGGCAGCATGTTGTGCTGGTGACAGTGTGTGGCTCTGTTTTCCATGGTGACTGTGTTCAGTGATGTTCCCATGGCTACACCCGTGCTCAGTGTTTTTGGGGGGAGCACAAAGCCCCTGGATTCCAGTGCATCCTGGTGAGGCTGCTCCATTGAGCCCTGCTTCAGTGTGACAGAGGCTGCAGGAGCAGTGTTCAGTGCAAGAAACAGACCCTGAGAAGTGGCATGTGACAGTAGCCTGGATCTGGGAGGCTACAGGTGCTCTCTAAGGTCTCTTCCAGCCCTAACCTGTGATTCTATGGTGCAGGCACCGCCAGGGCTGTGTGTGCAGTGTGCTGGGGCTGGTACTGGTACTGATTTCCTACCCCAGCCCTTCACTCCTGCTCTTGTGTCAGTTTGCACTACAGGACCAGCAAGAGGTGTAGCTGCCTTCAGGACAAACCAGGCTGGGATGTAACCTGGGCCAGCAGTGTGGCTGTGACGGGGAGGGATGGGACTGAGAGGGTTGATCCATTCTGGAGCTGAGGATGTGCGACCTGGAGCTGTGCAGGGCTGAGACCTGTGGGAAAACCGGTGCTCAGGGGCAGGGGTTCCCACTGCCTCTCCTGTGAGAACTGAGATCCAGCTGGGACAGTGGCTTGAGAGAGCAGGAAACTGCCTTGGCCAAGTGAGGCTGAACAGACCTATCCTGTGTTCTGTTTTGGACCCGTCACTACAAGAGAGACACTGAGGTGCTGGAGCGGGGCCAGAGAAGGGCAGTGGAGCTGGTGCAGGGCCTGGAGCCCAAGGGTGATGGGGAAGGGCTGAGGGACCTGGGGGAGTTCAGTGTGGAGAAGAGAAGGCTCAGGGGGGACCTGATGGCTCCCTACAAGTGCCTGCCAGGAGGATGGAGCCAGG